>CM023360.1:40619287-40662888 GCA_013282895.1 Eriosoma lanigerum
GTTTTGTTTATTAGATTTATAAGTTTTATTTTATTATACAATTTTAAAAATGACTCCTACTTGTTACCTATTTGTTAATTGTATAAGAAATAAGCTGAGCAATAAGCATACTTACATTTTATGTCAAAATTGAATAAATATCAAAACATCAAATAACCTATCTATTTATTTAACACATCAATATCTAATCATATAATTTGTAAATATAGAAGTTCAGGTTAATATATATATGAAGTATGAGAATACCTACTAATTGCAGGTATACCTATTATTTTTATTTTAAATTAATAGTTTTAAACTAAACTACCTGGGATTTGAACATAATTGTTTTTGTTAAAACATAGTTCTATAGATAGAATTTGTTTGATATTATATTATTATTATTAATTATTTTATTGTAATTTTAAGTATTTGGGGAACTTTTAGAGCATTTTTCAACAAAATTAATTATTTTCTATTAATATGAATTATATATTACAAATAGAATAATAATAATATCTACCTAATAATAAAACAAAATTATAATTTATTATTGTACCTTAAAATTTACATACCTATAATTAAAACATAATCCAAATATTTTAATATTTTACCCTTTACCTGTTACAATGGAAGTATATTTTATATATGTTTTTGTTGTGAATTTTTTAAAAAGTTATTTATTGAAATTTGTAAGACATTACAATCCCAGCCAGAGTTATAAGTTGAGAATAGATGTTAGGTTTTACATATTTATATTGACTTTATGCAGCTCAAAATATGGGAACAATTTGACAATCACAGAAATTGTAGAAAAAATTTATTTTGCATATTATAGTATATTTGGGGGATCAAAACATATTTGTTTATTTCTTAAGTTTTAATTTTTATTTTGTTGCATTTATATAAAAAAAATAAAATAAACCAATTGGAAATATTTAATAATTTGTTTAGTCAAATTAGTAATGTTGGTCACTCTATTTCTATCAGAATATGTAGTTAAATGTTACTAGGAATATTTAGATATTTTGTTATTACACAAGGTACTATACCTATATTATAATATACCAAGGTACTTTATTGTTTAAATAATCACACATATTTATTATATGCATAAATAATTATCAATAGAACTTTTAAGAATATAATATTTTATACTACTTATATAGCTAACCATATATAGTCATATAGTTACATAATCACATTTTTAAGGATATTTTACCAGTATTTAATAAAATATTAATATTTTTTAGAGCATACTAGTATCATATTTGAACTTTTAAAAACCAAATATCCATTTAATTACCCTTGTTTTAACAATTAAAAGTAAATTAAAATTATAAAATGGTGGGAGTCCGTAAATTTTTATATTATTTTTATTCATTTATTCACATAGGTACTTACAGTAAGATGATTTTTCAAATTTTGGTTACTAAAAAAGTAAGAATATTTTGGTACTAAATTGATGATAATTTATAAATTAGTTTATTAATCAATTATTAAACAAAAATAATAATTATTAATAATAACTCAAATAGTATAATTATTGGTAAAATCGAGGATTAAATGTAGATACACTGATTTAAATTCAATATTTAAAAAATGAATTTCATATTCACTAAAATAAAGGTTTTTTCATCATTTTCAATCAAGCCTATAACTGATAATAAATAGAGAATAAATCTGATTTAAATAATTACATTTAAAGGACACTACCCACATGTTTGTTGTCTCTGTCTTACATACATATATAATAGAAAATTTACATAACACAGTTTTAGTACAGTTCATTTATAATTAATATTAGATTAATTTTACCTATTATTAAATTTGTCTAAGAGATGATAAACTATGCTGAAGTGTTCAGATTTTTGTTAAATTTTATTTTAAAACAAGTTATAAGTACCTAGTTAAAAATGAATATATAGGTATATATATTTGTTAAATAAATTGAACGCTTGAGGGCTTGAGGGCTTGGGCACTGTTTGTTCTCCTTGACAAATTTGATAATAGGTAGAATTACTATTATATTAATTATAAATAAACAGTACTAAAACTATGATACGTAGAATTTCAATCCTATACCTACATATGTAAGACAAAGACCACAAACATGGGTAGCGTCCTTTTAGATGAGATTTATCATATTATTCATCAAATTTAAATAAATTCTAGGATTTGTTCAGTGAAAAAATAATATAAAATATAATATTACATAATAATAATATATTAAATTGAAATTATAGGTACTTTTTCTGTACATATTTTATGCACACTACATGTTATCATTTTTGTAGTATAATTTTGTTTTGAGGTAAATTATATTTTTGAACTCTTATTACCTATCTCTTCAGAAAAATCTTAAATATACCATATATATATATAAAATTATTATCTATTATAAATTCTGAATAATTCATCGTAAGCCTATTATAAATCTGCAATGTGTGATTTTGTAAATTTTTTACTTTATTTAAGTATTTTATCTAACCTAACCTAATTTTATATAAAGATATATATTTTTTTAATATTATTAACATAATTAATTTTTTTTTTGTCTAAACTGCTGAGGTGTTGTTAAAATTAGAAAATACTTTTCAAAAAATATATATTTATGATTTTAAATATGAATATTAAAATATTAGCTAATTTATTTATAAAGTAATTAGGTAACTAGGTATACTTTTCTATATATACAAATGATTTTTAATCAAAATGTAGGTTTTCATTTCTTAAATTAGTCTCACAGTTTAACATTATAGTTTAGTGTTTTGATCATACTAGTGTATAATTTTAAAATTAATAAATTAATATACAAAATTATGTTAGAATATGATGCAATTAAATTATATTAACATGTTAAATTCATGGAAATAGGTATTTTACTCATCTTCTAATATAATATCAGGATGATAGGTGATTTGAATTATTTGTTTTGATTAAGTTATTTATTAATATACAATAAAGAAATCATTATTTTACACTTATGTTTGGCAACTTCTGTTTATAATATCTGAGTAATTTGATGATATTAGGTACATATACATAATGAGTTAGTTAATTTTCTATAACGTAATAATGTAAGGTACCTAACCTATCTGTTAAATTATAGTATTGTTATCTAACAACTATACTCCCTGAAGTAGGTAATATACAATTAATATTTTAAAATATTCTTATATTTATATAAATATATTATTGTAGTTGATTCAGATGTTGATGAAAATACTAAGGATAAGATAACCTCTTTGGACAGATTTCCTAAATATGTGGATTGTCAAGAAACATTGGTTGAGATGTCATTCATAAAATGGATATCAGGTTTTCGAATCGAATGTCGAAAATTGGCGAGCCACAATAATAGGGATTTATTCTACGGCTTGCTCAATTTCTTTTATATGTAAGTATAACATAAATATATAATTAGGTATATTTAATTAATAAATTACATTAATCACAAATTATTTTTTTTCAATAGTATGAAAATTATATTTAGCTGTTTTTTAAACAATATAATTTGTATAAAATTTTATTGTTACTTATAGTTAATTTAAATTTGCTATTTTTTATGATAATTTAATAAGACAATTATAACATAATTCAAAATATTAAAATTGTACTCTTTATAAAGTTTAACTAGGTATAATCATATAACTATATTCATATTTCATATATAAATACCACACACATATAGATCAGTGAAATTCTTAAGTACCACAATAATATACCTAATAATTTTCAAATTCTAAAGAATTTTTATTCAAATATTTAAATTTAATTAATATAATAAGTCATTTTTATTAATTCATTTAGTATAGATTTACAATAACTTGACTATATATTAGATGCAATTTAATAAAAGTTAGTACAATTAATACACTTGTAAAAGCAAATTTAAAATATCTAAAATGTTTTAGTAAACACAGTTAATTATAGAAATTATTTTTTTTAATATTTCTTTCCAGAAATATAACTCCAGATATAATTGACTGCAGGAATAAACCAAATAAATCTACTCTTTTGAAATCCTATTTAGAGTCATTTCTAATATTTTTCCGAAGATACCACGAGAACATATCAGTAAGTATTCATATAAATTTTCTTTTATATAAAAATACCAAAGTACTAATTATGATACTTAATATGGTAATACAAAAAAAATATTAGAAAATGTATGAATAATATTTTTAATATTTAAGTTTGATTGTACAGCCATTTCAACCCAAAAATCTATTTTTACTAAATTAATTTTTTGATATCTACTTCATAATAGTCGAGATAATAGTTTCATTATTATATTTCTAATTTTTTTTTTTTTTTTTTTTTTTTGTATGCTAAAATGTACTTATTTTGTTAATATCCATACAAATAATGTTATTAATTAAATATATTTTTAATCGATTAATATTTTAAACTTGTTTTTAATTTAATTTATGTTCTTATAAAATTATATTGTGTTTAAAATTTAATTAATTAACCAAATACCTCATATAATATGTATTATTGAAATAATTATAAATGTACAAACTTTTATTATTATTACTACCTAACATCTATATTATTTATATTTCAGGTTCCGTACAATGCTGTATATTATGATAAAATAAGTTCATTATTAGCTTATTATATAGATTTGAAATTAATGTCATCTCAGTAAGTGATTATATTTATTACTAATATGTTTATTACCTATTTTTTTTTTTTTTTTTTAAACTATATGTTTGATAAGATGCAAATTCATATTATCATGATGTAACAAACTTAAATACAAAATTTTATTTTACATATTTTTACATTTTAGTCATATTTTAAGCTAAACAAAAAATTTTATTATTAGCATTTTTCGAATTTATCTATTTTATTGCGGAAATAATATTCCAATTACAATTTATAATATGACAGTTTTTATTAATAAATCTAAATTCTAAATTAAATTAAACAGGTTTTACAATTTATAGGGATTAGTTTATCAGAGTCAATCGTAGAGTTATTTGTTTCTTGTGAGTTGCATAATATTATTTATACAAATTTATCTATCCATAATTTCAGCGATTAAATCTTGCTTAGATAAATTATTTTTGTTCTCTAAAAGCTCCAATTCATTTTCAAGAGTACTAATTTTTTCTTTAAGAATTTTATTGTCTTCTGTTAAGGTGTCTATTGTTTTGATAATATCATTAAATTATTTATTTAATTTGTTCGATCCAGCATTGGTTTTATTCAAGGAAGACAATAGTTTATTTTAGGAAGACTTTAAACTCTGTTTTTTTTTTAACTCTTCTAATGTTATTTTGATATTTTCAATTGATTTTTTTTCCATAATGAAACATATGAATTAAATTATAATAATAGTTAAATTCAATATAGTATATAAAGAAAGAGAAAATATAAGAGCACAACCTATACCTGTGACTGTCTAAAAGTCAAATTAATTTTTATTGGTATAATTAAATTATTTCCCAAAATAAATTATTCTTCCTTAGGTTCTAGATTGTACTAAGAAATAAAGTTTGTTTAGTGTGTATTGTGACAATCATTATTTAAAATAATTTATATTTTTATCATATTAGGGTCTAGCGTCTTATAAGTGTGTTTATTTTTTACAGTTTATCTACATAATTCAGTATTTTTTTTTTAATTTGTGATTTTAAAAATGCTAAAAGCAAAAAAAACATTAGTCTTATTTATCAATACATAACTGAGTTTAAAGAAAATATATTATATAATTTTTACATTTTAAAAATTTAAATATATGAGGGGTGTTTGTAAAATATGGTCTCCAACGTTGCCATTTCTGAACACACAATGCTAGGCAAAATCTGGTAACACCGTGTTCCTAATTTTCTCATCTATAATTTTGCACTCGGCGGAACTCACTACGACGGTCAGGCAACATTTAGTGATTAGTGAAATTTGTAAAATGGTTCCAGATGTTTTTTAAAACTACTGTTGATAAGATTATAACAATATTTGAGATACCACAAGGTCTGAGCCTGATAGATATCTTCAATGCTAAGTGCTGAACCCAAGTTCGATGAGTTGATTCGAAACAAATAACTAAATTCGGATGGGGCATCCTAGATCATCCTCCGTACAACCTTGACGTTGCACCAAGCGACTATCATCTTTTTCCAGTCCTTAAAAAACATCTTGGAAGGATGCATTTTGCAAGAAACAAATATGTCACAGAAACGTTCTACATGTTTCTACAGCAGTTGACAGAAGAGTGGTATAAAGAAGCTCATGTTGCAACTCCAAATGTTAGATTATGTTGAAAAATAAATAAAGAATCAGGCTTTCTAACTGCAATTTGTTATGCAAATAAATATCTTTTACTATGAGAAAAAAAATAGGAGACCTTTCTTACATTTTTTTTTTTAAAGAAACATTTTTCGCTGTATAATTTTAACTGCATATCTCTATCATTTTTAACAGAATAAGTAACTATCCTAATTATTAATATAAGCATCAACGTATTTATGTATAGACCACTTTAGGCACATGTCTAGGGTGAAAATTTATACCTAATAACCTTATTTATTTTTTGAAAAGAAATATAGTTTTATACAAACTCCCCTGTATACATAATACATATCTTATATAATTATTTTCGTATTTGATTTACTTTGATTATCTGATCTCATTATATATGTAAAATAAAATTTTAATTAACTTGTGTATTATTATATATATATATTATTATAATGATTAAACATAATTATGTGGAACTTATATACCTGTTTTTTAATATGCTTTAGGTGTCATAGAGATAAGTCGTGGCACAGAAAGACTTCAAGTAAAATCAATACAGCTTTACATATTTTTTTAAGTAAGATTCTAAAACCATACATAATATAATATATAATTCTTGTAATTTAAAATTAACTGTAATATGTATATTTAGATGATAATATTGATTATATGTTTGATACAATATTTCAATTGTACTATATTTTTTATGGTTCAAAAAATATAGCTGTAGGATTAATATTGCTTCCAGTTTTTAAGTAAGTAACTTAGTTATAATAAATACTTACTAATTGTTACTGTAATTATTGATTTAATTGTTTCTGTTGTTTTACAGAAAGTTACTTATGGAACGTCCAATACCTGAAAAAATGAATTTTTTAACTTATTTACGATACATTATATGTTTTAAATTGTGGCGAAAAACCATATTTCGCTGTTCATCTTTAGGTGGATATAATAAGAAAAAAGAAGTGGAACATATACGATTAGTATTAAGAAATTTGATTCCCCCACATGATTTTATGAATCAGCATGAAAAATATAATTGGCCAAATTGGCCAAAATTAACCATGTCTCCAAATGGAACGCCAGATATGATCCAAAGAGATTTAAAGAATGTTACTATTGTATTATACACTGCAAATTTATCACTAAAGGATTGTATTAAGGTAATTTTTAAATTTATCTAGTCTATCCAAATAGTAGATTTATGATGAATTCGTACTGAAAGAAAATATAATAAAATTAATAGTTAACAATACATATAATTAAAATAGTTTAAATATTATTATATAATAATAAAAAAAGCGGGAATGTCGATTTCAGACGTTACTCCTTCGTCTCCTTTGTCCTTGGATAATTTAGTGGTTTACTATAATTAAGAATTGATGATACTGCCTTTGAAAATATGATTCTGAGCATAACTCGGTCAGATTTACAATTTATTATAGTAATAGTCCGTTCCAAAATTTTACCATGAGCATACCACCTATGAGAATACTCAAAAAAAAATTCAAGTCCTACGTTCATAACCCCAAAATATTTCAAACAAATTCACAGTAATTTCAATTTTGCTGATTTTCCATTATTTTTCGGTACTTTTTCATATCCTAAGGGGACACTTTTGAGATATTCGAAAAATAGTTAAAATAAAGTACCAAGAAGATGCAATTTACTACCAAAATTATATCCTACTTGTGATAATAGGATCGTTGTTTTTACCAGAAAAAATATGTTCAGACATAAAAAAAAATATAAAGTCTTTTTAAAATAAAATAAAACCCAAATCCATAACAAAATTACTATCATCAATACAAAATGCAAAAAATTTTACATTAAGTCTGTGTAACGTTGTTACTGAAATTTGTATTTGCTAATAAAAGTAAATATTTTTTGTGTATTTGGGTTTTATTTTATTTAAATTGTACCTACTCAAATATAAATATCTTTTCAAAACTAATACTTTCCTTGCTTCATTCAGAATCTTAAATGTTAATATGAAGTAAATTCATTGTATTAAATTTAGGATTCAAAAATAAAAATAAGTGTGACAAATATTTTAAAAATTATAAAAGTACTTTGATTGTCATATAATATTAAAGACAATTGGATGTTTTATGAACAATTTATTTAATTAATATTACTAATAGGCGTGTTATTTCTCTTATTTTTTAATTATATAGCCAGTAAGATTGATTATGGTTGATCACAGTTCATGGTCAATTGAATATGGTCATATTAATTGTAAATAATAAATATTTATGTAAACAAGTATTTATTCAAGTTAAATTATTTATCAAGAAGACAGATAAAGATAAAAATATGCTTTAAATAATTATTTTGTACCTTAAAAGAAAAACATATAGAGTTAATAAATAATTTTATTAAGTAGTTTTTCGACAACCAAATTACAATATTATTAAAATTGATATGATGGGTAATGAAATAGAAAGATATTGAATTTTAAATAATCTAAATTTATTCTAAGAGATATGCTATGAACAAGTTTCTTATAAATTGTTTGAGATACTCTGAAATAGTAATATATTGTAATTGTATGCATAGATAGGAGTACATATAATGCCCAGGTACTACCTATGAGATTTGTTTTAGTAAAAGTATGAATATTGTGGAAAATTGTTATTTTTTAATACAAAAATTTAATTTTGAACAATTTAAATATTAAAAATGTCTTTATTATCCATTATGTAATTAAAATTTAATTATTCAAGAATATGTCATAAACACATACCAATTTTCAGCTTAGCGTAAAATGTTTATAATATATACATAACTTACAAAAATCTGTGTAAAAATGTCATATTTCTTCGATTTCACTCAAAATTTCTATTTTAAATGCTCTTTAAAAAAAATAGGCACTGTCAATTGATGACAGTAAATAACAGTAATAACCTTTAACTAGGTTAAGTAATATACTTCTATTATTATTCTTCTAATACATTTTCAAACCGTAAAACCCAAAATTAAAAATTATATTAAACATTGAGAAAAAAATGTCAAAGTTTTATATTTTGACATATAATCAAAGTAACAATTCCAAAAATTTTTCTCAAATGTTAAATACTAATGTCAATAATAAAAAAAAAAATTACAAGGCCCTACATTCTAAATTGCATTAGTTTCATAAAATATTTAAAATTGATTTCTTCAAATTTACATTTTACCTAAATTTTATAGTTTTTCAACCATTTTTTGCTAGTTTTTCTTATCCCGAAGAAAAACTTGAGAAATTCGAAGATGAGGTAAATAAAGTACCAACTTGATGCAGTTCTTTGTATACCCGAATAAGGATTCATAGTAATTGGACCATTATTTCTGATTAAAGTCGTGCATTCAGACCACAGAATAGGTGAAATTTAACCTATAACTAGTATATAAAACCAATACATTTTTCGCCTATATATGACTAATATAATATATTATATTTCATTTCTTCCAAATCTTATACGGTCCGTTAGAATCAATGTTGTCTCCAAAACGTTCTTCCATGTCCCCCTATCTTTGTTGTCTTCTATTTTAAATCATGTAGGAAGTAAAACAAAAATGTGTACTACTTGCAAAAAATGTCTGGGCACTCTTATGATTGTAAGAGCTCCATTACATAGGATATGCTTGATTAGACTTACTGAAATATGAATTATATTTCTCAACTAAATTAATATGTTAAATATAAATACTCTTTGTATATCTTCTATTAATTTCACAATTTATATAAATTAACTTATAATTAAATTTAATATTTTAAATTAAAAAATATATGTTAAAATACTTAAAATTTTAATTCTAGAAGATTTATGATGAAGACAATTTATATGAACAGTAAAAATGTAATAAGTGCCTTAAATTCATTCTTAAATTAAATTTACTAAATGTAATTTATAAACATCCTAATATTTTATTGCTTTCAAATAAAACACTATTTTGCCCTTGTAGTTTATCCAAAAAAGTTTTATAATACTCAAAGTATGTAGAATATTTGATTAATCAATTTTTTAAGTTCCTATAGAATTAATAATAAATATATAATAAACAAACATTATTATTCTATGTATATATTTACAAATAATAAAATATTAGTCAATAAAACATGAAATCTTATCCATATTAATAGGTAAAAAATTACATTTACATTTAAATTTAAAATATGACACATACAAAAAGGTAATAAAAGCAGTACTATTTTAACTATTATAGCAAAATTGTTATAATTACAAAACAAAAATATTACAATATGTACATTTTTAATTATTTATAGGATATATTAGATGCTTCAAGAAAAGATAATCCCCGACAAATGAAATCAATTGAAGAACAGTGTCTACTGTTACGTCCAGATTTATATTCAGTTGCAGGCAAAAAAGTTTTGGATGCATGGGTAAGAAATTAAATTGTATCAGTTTCCAATAATTATTAATCATAATGTTATTGTAATTCTAATCAAATTTTTTTCTATTTGTTTATGATATTTTTACTATTATGAAGCCTTTGTAAAAAAAAATTTCATATGATAACAATATATTAAATATTATATTATAACCTAACCTATTCGGTTAAAAATTTGAATTTAATATACTTATTACTTATATTAATTCTATTTAAGTTGTTACTAGTGTTTCTATTATCTATTTGTTGTCTTTTAAATTTATGAGTATTACTAAGTTGATTAATTATTATATTTAAACTGTTTTATAAAATATAACTTTTATATTACTAAAAATTGGCCAAATTAAAGTTTGTTTGAAATTTGTTACAGACTATGGAATATGAGAATACTCTAAAACCCCTTATACCAACTACACGTTCCTGTAATAGTTTGATGAGAAAAATCAAGTATAATTTATATGATGATGATGATGGTGAAGAAAATGATAATAAAGACATATGTAATAAAAATAATGGTGAATTAAATACACTATTAGAAATTAATGATGACAGTACGCATAATATGTTAAACAAAGGAGAAAACTCAGAATGCCACCAACTTCAGTTTCAAGAAAATATCTCTACTTTTGATAATAGTTTTATTGAAAAAACAAAAAATCCAAATTTATTTAAGAATAAAATGTTGGATGGAAATATAATAAATGAAAACAACCATACTGTTAGGGTGTTAAAAACTGTTTTTGTTAATGGTGAATTATATCCAATAAATGTGAAGCAACAATCAAATGAAGACGAAATGCAAGTTAACATGAAAAAATCTAAATTATCTGATAAATGTTCAGTACAATATGAAGACCAGCATAGATTTGATACATTATCATCCAATAATAATAATAATAATAATAATAGATTAGATTGCAATGTTGAGATTTCTAATCAAAATGATCACAACTCAGTATATTCCTATGCATCAACTAAAGGATTAAAAAGAATTCAACCTATATCATTTAATGAAAATGAAGCAAGTAAAAGAAATTGTAGAACGAAGTCAAAGCATGAAAAAATTGTTATAAATGGTCATCAAAATCATAACATTGATTCTGAATATCAATACCCAAAACATGAAAATATCAACTGCTCTGTTTTAGACAAAGATAATTCATTTATTGATTGTGCAAAAAACCCTTTAGATATCGATGAAGGAGTTTCTCATTTGTTAAATGAATCCTCAGTTAGAGAAAATAAATGGGTAAAATCATCGTATCCAAAATTATCTGTAAAATCTTCATTAAGTTTAAGACAGACATCAAATAATTTTTTAGACAGAGAAGAAAACGATGATAAAATAAATAGTGGTATTACTAATGTTATCGAGTTAAATAATCAGGATCAGGATGGCAGAATTTCTCCTTCAAGTGACATACAGTGGCCCTTAAAAATGTCTCCATGTGATCCTGATTCTCCTGAATCTAAACCAATGATTAATAATTCAGAACCAATGGAAACAGATCATACAAGTTCTGATAACGAATGTAACAACAGTCCGAAAACAGAACATGTGTTATCTTTGAGAAATTCTGAAGAAATAATTTCAAAATTAGTTTCTTCCAGACGATCTATCAATGAAAGTGAAAATACTCAAATTTATGCATTGCCAATGGATCAGAAACTTAGTCATGTAGAACATCCGTATGTTGAAAATGCCATTAATTCAAGTACACGAGATTTGGAGGTAGTGAATGTATTGTCACCTGTTTCTATTAATTCTACTGATATCCCCATAAATAAGAGTTCATGGGTACCTGATATATCGTTAGTCCATGCACATAATGACAATGATGGTGATCATTCCCAATCTTCTACACAGCACATAAACGGTTTGTGTAATTCAATTAACATAAACACTAGTCGTGTTAGTAATCATCATCATCACCATCATCATCAGCAGCATCATCATAGTGATGTTGAACATTTAAATCATATTCAATTAGAAACGTCAATTTTGCCAAGATCGTGTTCTTATAATCGGGTTGAACAAAGAATATACTCTGATGATCCATTTGTAGCTGCTTTATCTCCTAGTGAAAGTTCAGTTTCAAATTCGGCATATGGTTCTTCATATGATTTGAACAGAATACCTATGAATGTTCCAGTTAATAAATCTATTTCTGTCACTGCATCATCAAAAGATGGGTTACACGAATTAAATAATTTAAGTAATAGTAATATATACCGAACAAACTCAATGAACTTAATAAAAAGGATTAAGAATAAATCTACCATGGAACTACCATCATATAGCTTTGCAATGAACAAAAGTAGGTTAACAGATATAAATGCTGTTAAAAGAGGATCTCCAAATGATGAACTTGATGAAGATTCAGATGATGTCTTCGGTGAAAACTTGGCCACAATGGATTTAAGTATAAACAATGCTACTGAACCAGAACCAAATACATTAAACGATACTAGTTTATATTTAAATAATTTGTCAATGTCTGGTATAATATCATCTGATTTTAAACCGGTAAACACCCATAATAGTTTTGATAATTCCGGTCATTGGTCTACCATAAAAAATCCAACGGACACAAACATTCATCAAAAGCAAAACCTGAAAATATATACAGATCCAACTGAATTAATTGCGGGGCCCGTTAATTTGAATTTAAATGAAGTGCGTGCACCTAAAGTGTTTTTAGGAAATAAAAGCCCATCGCAAGTGTATTATAGTCCAATGGCTGATTTTTGTATATCATCAGATAACATAGATATGACAAATCATGGAAATTTAGAAGATCCAAAACAAAATAATTTGAAAAGTAACACAACTAAAAGAGATTCCATGAATACATGTTTAAATGATAAGTATATTCATGCAGTGTTGCAATCAACAGACAATGATTCAAATGTTAAACAATCAATAATTGGTGGTTATGATAGTATTCATAACCAAAATTCACCGATTGTAAATAATGGACTTATTTATAAGTTCCCTAGAACAGATAGTAATCTGTCCTCTAGATATGAAAATCCTCTTCAGTTACAGCCTAAAAATCCAGAATGTTTATCACCACATAATGGATTACCATATACTAGTTTTGATCAGATACTAGGATCAAATCTACTGGATGATCCAAGTAAAAAGGAAGAACAGAATGCTATTAATATGGCACATTTAATGATCCAATCGAGTAAAAATTGTAAAGTCCATTATAAATGGCCTTTAAATAAAAACAAAAGTCAAGCAACTGCTTTGACAGGAAAAATTTCTGAAACATCACAAAGTTTAGATTATAAAATTAATTCTAATGTATTGTTTAAATATCAGGACAATGATTCAGGACAATTGAATCAAACTCAATTACAAAATATGTCTCCAAATGAAATGGCAAACCCAAATTCTGGTTTGACATTCAACGAAAGAAAGAACGATAGTGTTTCGTACCAGACTAATCAACAGTTTCAAGATATATCTAATTTAATTGCATCTGATCTTTCTCCTACTACTCAATCGGGATCTGATTCCACTGAAGAAATGAAGCAAACTCAATCACGTGCAGTTAACAATTTTGAAAGTAGTTCTCGAAATGAATCAATGGATCATCAAGATACTATGTACAGAAATGCTACAACATCAAGTCAAAGCCAAGAAACAAGTACAACATTGAGTCGTGAAGTTTTTGAAGCAGCACGCTATTTATTTAACAAGGGTAAGTTATTTTTATGTATGTGTCCGAAATGTTCAAACAATCAGCATTTCCGTGTTATACCATCCAATGCAGAAATGCTACGACACGAGTTCACTGTACCGTTTGATGATTTTCGTTTCAATATTCAGTATAAATATAAGCAGCTATTGACTTCAAATCCAAGGACATGGCCAAGTATACCTGAATTAGTACAGTTAACCAAACGTTGTTTGTGTGAGATTTGTGGTGATTTTGATTCTAAATTGAACCAAAATCAAGTCATGCTACATACATATGTTGAAGGAAAAAAACCAAATATTGAAGAAGATAATAATGAAAATGAACAGCCAACCGATCCACAAATAAGATTGAGTTGGAAAAAAAATTTGGCAAATCGATTTAGTACAGAAGCTATTGCAAAACAGACTATTACTCAAATGATAGAAGACATGCAAAGGCATATACAACGTTTTACACGTGCATTCTCAATCATTTTTCCATTGAGTAATGATGTGAAAATCAATTCACAAAATTTACAGAATGCTTGTGAAAGTTATTTGGATGTAAATAATAGTGATAAATCATTAAATTCTGAATGTGTAAAACGACTTGATATTGCGCACAAATGTTTTATTAAAGATTTACATCTTCATTCTTATCAATATTTACAAATACCTAAAGTTATATCAAAGTATGTATTGGAAGAATTGTCTAATTCATCATACCCACCACCTAACCAAAATGTATTAAACACATTACACCAGTTTGACGAAGAACATTTGCCAAATGAGTTAAATAGGTACTTTGTAGAAAATGCTTCTAGCCCTTCATCTCAAACAGTCAATTCTAATTTAATAACTAATCAATCATTAAAATATATTCATGAAAATATACCTAACACATCACAACAAACTGTTGTAGATATACCTAGTACATCACGTCAATCAGTAAGTAATTTAACAGGTCCTTCTCATCAACCCATTTTAAACAACTTTCCTAAGACATCACATAATATTTCTGACTCGTGTTCTTTAAATGATAGATCCCAAAAGCACAGTCATATACCTCGTTATTACCCTGATGGACAACAAATGTACACAGAATTTCCCCATACATATCTTCAAGTTCCTAGCACTCAGTTTCCAAATTCTTCAACCAATTCATATTATGGCTCACCTGTAAATATGCCATCAGACAATTCTGTGCCATTTTGTTCTCCAAGTTTATCGGTGAACTCTATACCCAATTCACCATCATCAGATTGCAGCATACCATCACTGGTTGAATCGGTCGCTACTGCTGTACCCGAACATGCTTTGTTAGATGATAGTTTAGAAGCAGTAAATGCTGCTCACAACTTAATGTTGATCTCAAACCGCCATAGGTACAATAGTACTACTTCAATCACAACTACTAATACTACTGACACTGTCATGGTGACAACTACTACAACTAATAATAATATGACAGTTTCAAAATCTAATACATTCTTAACAGACATTAAGACTACACATACTTCCCTAACTGATGCTACTAATATCAATAATATTTCTCAACATAACCCAACTATTAATAAAATGTCTACATTCGACATTAATAATACCCTTTCTGTGACCGAATCGGAGGATCAAGAATTGAATACTGTTCATATTAGTAGAAGAAAAAAGAAAAAGAGACATGATAAGAAAAAGGACAAGAAAAAAAAGGGAAAACGTTGATGATATTTATTAATTAAAGTTTTATTTTTTTTGTAAAAGTTTTAAGCTTAACATTCCGAGCTTACACAATTTTAATCATCAATTTTAAAATATTTTACAGTTAATTTGAAACAAAATTGTTTTTTATCATATACTGTGATTTTTATTTACTTTTAAACAAACTGTGATAATTTAAGAATGCTCACTTTCTTTGTTTTAAATAACTCATCATAATATATTTATTACCTATCGTTTTAAATATAATTTTCACATAAATTTTTTAAAAAAAATTGCAGTTTACAGTAACACATTCTGGAGGAATATTATTATTATTATTATATATATTTTTTGTTGCATTTATTATTATTATTGTTACTTGTTACAAATCTATCATCACAGTATTAACATACAATTTTTTCTTGTAAAAACTATCATCATAAATTTGAGGAAAATTAAATCAAAATCGAAAGAGATAGTGACATAGTGAACATTGACTGTTAAAAGATTCATTTTGTTAACAAATAAATATGTTATGAAAAAAAAATTAGTTCAAATATTAACTGAGTAATGTTAACGTAAGAAATATCAATAAATACTGAGTAAGAAATAATTATTGTTGAAATAATTATATTACCAGTTTATTATATTAGTTTTAACTCACTGATGTAACTTGGTACCTAATCAAAATTTATATATCTTGCTATCTTATGATAACATTATGTAGAATTTAAATTTTTCCAAAACATACGTAATTAGCATAAAAATCTCTTGTTTTTTTTTTTTTTTTTTGTATTTTTTTTTTTTTGTAATATTTTACGATTGACTAATATTTGACTACATTGCATCAATCAAACCAGTACAATACAAAGTCTGTAAATCTAGGTAAGAGAGTTTACATATTATTTGTTTTATATATAATAGTGATGGAATATAATGGTGTTTAATAGTTAGAATTTTATTTTATAACAATTTTGTTTTTTTTATATTCTTGATTTTTAACTAAATCGTGTTATTATTTAATTGCATAGTTTTTTATGTTGTACAGTGCACTATATTATTTGGTCATTATAGATTCTTTTTTCATTTTAATATGTTTTTGAATATTAAATATACTCATTATTATATAATACATCAACTTAATATTAAAGTTCTGTTAAACATAAATATTATTACATAATTTCTTCACAAACAATTTTCTTATAAAAACTAATTTATTCATAATTTTGTGAAATAATGCAAAAATTTAAAACTATTATACGAACATCTTTTATAATTATTTTGAAGTTGAAAAACATTTAATCTTGTTTAAAAAACAAAAAAAGCGGGAAAGTCTATTCTGGGCAGTCCTCGGAGAATATATATAAAGTGGTTTATTATAATCAAGATTTTAATGCAATAGTATTGCATTCAAAAATATGTTTTATCCGAAACAAATCAAATTTACAATATATTATGCTGATAATCCATTCAAAATTTTACCATGTGTGTAGACAACCTATGAGAATATTCTAAACAATTTTCAAGTTCCTACATTCAAAATTACATTAGTTATTATAAAATATTTAAAATCAAAATAACAGTTTCCGTTAATCCCGCAGTTTTTCAGCCATTTTTTGGTAGTTTTTTCATTTTAAGGAAAAACTATTGAGAATTTAAAAAAATAAACTGAATAAAGTAAATGCAATTATCTACCTAAAGCATACCCTACTTGTGGTAATCAGACTATTATTTCTACCCGAAAAGGTATCTTCAAACATAAAAAAAAAAAAAACCTTTGTAAAACCAACCTATACATTCTTCACTTTACGCAGAATCTAAAAACAAAAACAAAATACTGAGATACTTAAATATTTTAAATATAATAGAAGTTTTTTTAGGCTGTAAATTTTATTTGATAAAAAATGTTATTTTTTTGAAATCTATTATAACTAAATCATCTTAATACATTTGCTTTATTTGATTTTTAAAATTAATTTTAAATATTAGTTTTATAACTTTTATGTATGTCGAAAAAATTATTTTTATTATTATTGCCTAAATTTGGCATATTTTATACTTCTTAAATTTTTTAATTTGTGAGATTTTAATCACTTCTCTAAAACAATTTTGGCTTGTTAATACATTTTTGTAAATAATAAGATATTAAAAAAAAAAATGTTTGAAATAAATAACAAATTATATTTAGGTATTAATTTAATATTTTTGGCATGTTTTTAGTTTAGATATATGCTCCTTTGTAATAACTTGAATTCAAAATTAAAATTTTCTGCATGTTCCATTTTTTTTTTCATATTTTTGATGATATGATTTTTATGGAATATATACATGATTTTTATAATTTGTATGTTTGTGATTTTGCATGTATTTTTATGTGGTCATGTACAAATGCTTACTAAAATAGACATTTTATACTTAATAGTTTTTTTAATAAAATTACTTATTAAATTACTAAAAACTAACTTACATTAATTTTACATTATAATTTTATTTATAAAAAAATCTAGTTGATAATTTAGTTACTAAAATGAACAGTATATTTAGATACATTTTTACTATCAAATTTTGTTTAAATAATTACTGATAATAAGTACTGTTTAGTTAAAATTACTAGATATGTAACAGTAATATTGTTCAATTAATTTAAAAATTATTTCATGGTTTATGTATATTTTGCTATTTTTTAGTGTACATTTGCATATGTTTAGTAATTTAAAACTGACTACAATAATACTTAATAAAATAATAAATTAATTGGACAAATAATCATAAAAAAAAACTTTTCTATATACAATAATATTATGTAGATACTTAAAATACTTATGTATATAATTTATATATGTAATTTCATGATTGTTTTACTTATAGTACATTTGTATATTTTTTTGAACATTTATTTTTGTATAATAATTGATCATTCTATACTTAATATTTACTTTAAAGTATTTCAAGTGTATCAATATATTGACAACATGTTCACTATATTTGTAAAATGATTGATGCTTCTTTTACACATATGTAAATTATTTACAATTGTTCTTTTTTAATAATGTGAATACTGTTTTTTTTCTTATAGATAAGCCTAAGTCTAAAAATAAATCTTCTAAGCAGCAATCTGTGATTAAGAAAAATCCAAATAATGTAACAATTTTGGAACCTTTAGTGCAGGAAGTCAGTTTAGAGTATAATTTAAATATTGATGTTTTAAACCAGTTTTATGCAAACCCAATAGAATTGAACAATATGGATAAAAATATAGCTACTGGTTAGTACTTAATTTATTATGGATAATATGCCATACGTGAAAAATGACTTAAGATATTAATACAAATAATATTAACTACCTAGTTATTTTCTTAATAATGTGATGCTGTATTTTTATAGATGAGCTTAAGTCCAATAATATAAATTTTAAGCAGCAATCTGTGATTAAGAAAAATACAAATGATTTAACAATTGTGGAACCGTTATTGCACAATGTCCGCTTAGATTTTAATTCAAATATTGATATCTTAAACCAGTTTTATGCAAACACAATAGAATTAACCAGTCTGATCATTAAAAAAGCAACAGGTGACATATTTCATTAATCATATAATTTTGATTTATAATAATTATTTTGAGATATTTACAAGTATATTATATTAAAAGGAGGTGTCTGATGTTTTATGTGACAAGATGCCGATAAGATTGAATAGATATTGTAAGACAGTAGTAAGGCAAAAATGTTGTATGGATTGGAGTGTTAGGCTGTAAACGAATAATACAGAACAGATGATAAGTGTAATGTCAATGAGAATGCTAAAATGGATGTTTGGAGGGACTAGAGAGGATAGAATATGGAATAAATACATAAGAGAAAGTGTAGGACAGTTATATTAATTGTAAGGAAAATGATAGAAAATATGCTGAATGGATTTGGACGTGTTATGAGGAGAGATAATTCAGAGAGTAAAAGTTGTTATGGATATGAATGTAGAAGGTAAGAATGAGAGAAACTAATCGAAAAAAATGTAGATAGGTGGAATATGAAAAATACTGATAATATGTGATTATATTACTACCTAAGACAGGGATGGCAAATAGAGTTGTTCAATGTGCCAATTTATGATACAATTCAAAAAGAAGTTTTCAGCCGTGCCACTAATTATTTTTATTAAAAAAGAATTTTTATATATTTACAAGTTTTGTTGATATAATATATTATATGTTACATAAAACTCTATAAATATATATAGACACATAAAAGTATTTCGGGTGTCATCGAAAATTGTCTTAAAAAATAGTCTCAATAATGCTTCATTTCTCCTAATTTCTGGGGGCATGATATTTGAAAATACTGGCATCCATGGTATCTGTGTTGATTGTACCATATTATTCCGCTTATTAATTGCATGGCATTGTTAAGCTGTGTGACCTTTCTTGAGTACTCGCTATTTGATCAGACTTGACATTTTGCTGTGGAATACACTAGCACAATTGTTACTGTTTTCAGAGTAGTAGGATCTGTTTCCCATCTGGTTTTAGCTGGTTTCTGTGTATATATATATATATATATGTATATAATTGATGTATGTTTGATATATAATTGCGAATTCCAAGTTAGAATGTATTTGTACTTGTTATAGTGAGTGAACAAAAGTTGTAGACATATAATGAACATACTCTTAATCTCAGTACCCATAGTATTTATTATTAAAATAAAACATATAATATATGTATACCTGTATATTGTATATAAATATACTGAAAGAGTATCAAAATATATTTTATATATGAACAAAAAATGTGTGCAGGATAGAGAGTGTGGTCGAATCATTTTCCGAGGAATAATGATTGATATTGATTCAATTAAAGTAAATAATCAACATGCATTTTTAATTATGAAGAAATATTTATAATATAATATTAGTGTTTTAAATTTTTTTTAATTTTAATCTTGTTGTGTTTAATTATTTTGTATAGTAAAATATTATTGTGGCTTTTATAGTTGAACTACAATATGTCAAAAGTTACCCATATAATAGAGAAAGGGCAAACATAACATGGAACACATTTGAATATGAATGTCTTATTTATTACTATGCTGAATATCAAAAATTTTATAAATCATTTCTTGAACAAATATTCAAAATTCAAGGTACCTATATTTTATTAATATTCTTATTTAAAGATAATAAAATTTGTTATTATGTTTTGAAATATTGCAATAGAACCATTTGGTATAGTCTATTCATAATTTCAGTATTTGGGGAATACAATCATGCGGTTTATATCCAGACACTAGGAGTACTATGGCATTAACTTTATTTTAATTTATTTTCATTTTTTATTTTTAAACTTTTTTACTTACCAACATTATTTTGACTGGTTTATATTACTATCATCATTTTCTGAAACAACAACTGAATGGTAAAATTATTCATTAAGTTTTTTTATTTCATTATTATTCTTTAATTTATTTTTATTTATTTAATTTTTTATCCAGAATTTTGAAACTAAATTGCTTTATAAAGATAGTGGTGTTTTAAATGGTGTTATATATGGTGTTTTAAATAAATATTTTTAATTTATTGATTTCATAATGGAGTTTAGAGAGACAGAACAAATATGTGTGTTTTATAAATTTAAAAAAAAAATTGTGCATATTTATAATTATGTTATCTAAATAATTAATTATTATTTTATTGTTATTTTGGATATTATTTAAGTATTATTTTCAATACTACTAGAATTTTTTAATTATAACTACTACTATATTACCATAGACAGAGAGAAATGAGGTGGTTAGTCCCTTAAAAATATTCTAATATCATATCAATATAAAATTATTATAAAACTATGTTTGCTCAATAGCCCCACCAAAAAAAAAAAAAAAAAAATTCAACCCAATTTCCACCTATGTTTATTATTTTGATTTTGTAATATTAAAATACTTATAATTATTATAATAATTGTGTCTACATATCTTATAATTACAGAAAAATATAAAGAAACGAAAAAAAATCCTTCCAAAATGTTTTAAACAACTGTTTGTTGTTGTAAATATTGATTCAATGCAATTATTAAAAAAAAAAATTACCTTTCTATATTATTAAATACAAATAAAATGTACTCTAAACGTAAGTAAAACAATTGATAGCATATTTTGTCAATACATATATATAAGAAATCATCATTATTAAAGTATACCCATTTTATGTTCCAGGATAACAAATTGATACTGAAAATAAATAGTACAAAAGATATTTTATTTTATCTATGATGTCATATGCACAGTTGGGCCGATAAAATAAATCTGGTTTAATTGTAACTTGGTTAGAAAATTCCAAAAAAATTGATGCAATAACATCAAATTAGTTAATTGGTCAAATAATATTAGTAACTACAATAATAAGTTATAATAAAAGAAAATTAAAATGTACTTGATAAATATATTATATAATTTTTTTTTATGTTATTCTGTTTTCAAACATTTATTAATTGTATCTTTTAGTGGTAATGTTTCCTAATTTATTATGGTCATAATTGATCTCAATATTATTATAATTTATAGTTATGTGTACTGTCCCCTAATCATGTTTAAATTAAAAATAATTTTAAGAATCTATTTATTATTTTCTTATTATTTTTCTTTGTTATAGCTTTTGTTTGTTATTAACAATATTCAAATTATGTTTTGTACAGGGGAACTATATTACTTAGGTTATTATGAAGAATAAAAATTGTGTCCTTTACACTAACATGTTGAAAATAATAAATTGTATGCGCTCATATAATATAAGTTAGCATTTTTTTAGGTATATCTTGTACATATTTTAGACTTTTATACTTTATATCATTGATAGTGGCCAGTTGGTGGTATATCTACAAGCAAGCACACAAATCAGCCATACCATTTGCGTGCCTACTGTATAGCTACCTACTGCTACTTTTAAAATGGAATAGAGTATAATATGTATATGTAATATATAGCATTATACAATTGTTTTAGAACATGTTTTACTTTTTATTTGTTAAGATTGTGTATAAATTTAATAAAAAAAATGTTCACTTGTCACTCATCACAGATATAGTCTGCCAAAACAATGGGTAGTGGAAAGTCATGAACGATTGTAACGTCATATAGGACTGACGGACATCCAACTGCCTGTTATTTTCGCACTGACGATAAGGCTTAAAATTAATATTAAGTTACATAGATATGTTTGTAATCGAGCTTTAATTATTTATTTTACTATATTATCATTACGACAATTATTATTATTTTTATAACGTTGTACAAAATCACTATACATTATAATTTATAATATATATATTTTTTTTTTTTTACTTACAATTATATATTTTAATAAATAATAACTTTGCAGTATGGTTTTATCGGACCTCTGTTTTTAGCATATATTATTGATATATGACATTTATATTCCTTAACATAGTAGTTATTGTCTAAACCATTTTATAAATAATTGTCTTAAATATAATATTAAGAATGTTATTTACTCAATGTTAATATTGCTTGTTTATGGTTTTTTATATTATATTATTATAATACAATAAAAACGAATGTCTAAAAAAATATACAGTACAATATGTATATAAAAAATTATAAAACGTCAACGTTATTATTTTTTTTATTTTTTCTTGGTTCTTTTTAATTTTGTTTTTCTTCGATTGACATGGCCTGTATTTTGTCGGTAATATTATATTATAAAGACGAAAAGTGTATGACACTACTGCAATAGTCGGGGACGCTCTTATGGTTTGAACATTCTGACAAGGAATCGGGAACAATTTTTAATGGCTTATTGGGTAAAGTCCTCCAAAGAGCGGCCCTGGTGATGTGGAACAATTTGACTGAAAGTAAAACCATGTCTTCACATAATTTATTATGTATTTGCTTGTTTTACCAATTGACTCTTTATATTATCACAACTGATTACAAATAGATTATTATTATGTATATAATTATAGTTTTGTATCCTTGTAAATAATTTATAAGAAAAAAACGTGAAAATTTACACAATATAGTTTGTAATATTATAATTGTTATAATAATGTTTCGAATGTTAATAATTTGTTGTGTAATATTTGATGTTATATAATATTATTCATATGAATTAAACACAACAGAAGATGTAAAATATATTTGTCAATTTTTCATTTTATTTCAGCGTCTAGAAAATCCATCGTTGAATAAATAACAATAATGTTTCATTTCCTCCCATAATTGTGGTACTGATCTAAGCACTGAGATGTGCACAATTTATGAATTTAAATACCTTTACTTACGTTGGAACAATAATTGTTATTTTCCAATTTCAAATGCAAAACTTCTGTTTTTAATTTGTTTTAAAAATTATTTTTTTAAAACAAGTTGATTTTTAGGCAAATGATTCATCTATTATGTTTGATGGAAGTAATTTAGCCGTTCAAAATAATATTTTAATACAGTTCGTCGATTGTCTAAACACAGTACGATAATTTTAATATTGTTGTCGGTCAACGAATATTTTAAATTAAAAATGTTTTGAAATATGCAAAAAATTGAATATTTGATATGATGATAAGACAATATCACACACCAAAAGTCAAAATTGAGTCATTATCAGAGCTGGATCAAGGGGAAGGGCTGTATACTATACCCCTGGTCATAGGTTGAAAATGATTCATTTTTATTTAATATATTTTTACTGACATATAGACGTTTTTAGTCTTTCTAGTTTCCATTATAGTACTTATATTCGCAACTGTTTAGTAAGTAATGAATGGTCTGATGAATTAAAAAAACAAATGTAAAATTATTCGAACATATAAGTACTAATCAGATGGTACTACAGTTCAAGATAAGTTAAAAGGTAGAGATAAATTTATAGTCAATACTTTTTTCGTTAATAAAGTATTAATAATAAATTTCGTTGTATGGTGAATCAAGACTGACATCTCTATCAATGCTTTCCATCTAGTGTGAGGTGTGACTTGACAAAAATTATCTCGTTTGATAAAGTTATAAAAAAATTTATAAAAGAAAAATCACGAAAAATAAATTTTAATTTTGCACACAGTGTATTTAATCTAATTAATCTATAATCTATATAATTTTCGATTAAGATTAAATATTAAATAATGTAATCAGTTGTTTGAAAAAACAATTATACTTATTAACATACAAAACTAGTAATACAAACTACTAAATCTAAATTAAAAAAAAAATATTGTTTTGGGTATATGGGCTTCACTAAGGGTATATAGCCCTCCTTAAATTATAAGCGTAATCCGGCCCTGGTCATTATCGACTACAATTTCTAATTTTGTACGTACGGCACCGAGGGTATGTAACTTAACTTACTCGTTTGATCCGGTGATAGAGAATATTACTTTTACGGCGCCTATGGATACTATTGTATATCAAAAATATTTTTTTTGTTAGAGATCTTCGTAGGTCTTTTATCAACCAAGATATTATATATATTATACATATTGAATAATACGTCTTAGAAATAACACGATCATAAAAAATATTTTAATCATAAAATTGGTAATTATTTATCAATAATATGAATTACTTCTTAAGAATAAATTGTAAGTAAAAGTATACTCTTACCGTCTTGATCCGAATTAAAATGAGAACTAATTATTGTTTTCAAAAATCACATTTTCATACTTTTTTTTGGTCAAGTTTATATAAATACTGATAAAATTGTCCATTTAAATTTGTTGAATTTATAAAAGAATTTATAAATGAAGAACCATAATTATAAATGTATAAAATGTTATTAGATTCTGAGCGAAGCAAGGAATGTATTGTTTCTACAAAGATGTTTTATTTTTTATGTATGAAAACATTTTTTCAGGTAGAAATAATGGTTCGATTATCATGCTTAGCATATGCTTCGCTTGCTGTCTATTTGGTACTTTATTAAGCTCATTTTTCGAATTTCACAAAAGTTATTCCTTAAGAAGTGGAAAATTGGCAATTTTTTATACTCCTTTTATTATATTTTTTTTCGTGATTTCTTATTAAATTTTAATAGTAGGGACTTGAAAATTTTTTTGAGTACTAACATAGGTTATTTACAAACGTGGTAAAATTTTGGAATGGAACAGTTAATTATTTGGAAAAATATAGAGCTTTGAACGTTTTCCCAAAAAAATTTAATATTACCTCCAATTTTAGGATTATCTGCTTGAAAATTTTATAGAAGTCCAATACTATATTACTTAGTCTTTTTACAAAATATTTTGAAAATCTAAACAGGCAAATTTTTTTTATATAAATACAATTTTTTTTTTTTCTGAGCTATGAAGCTTTTCGGGTAGAAATAATGGTCCGATTACCACATAAAGGGAACCTTTCTATACCAAATTTTATCAAGTTGGTACTTTATTAAGCTCATTTTTTGAATTTCCCAAAAGTTTTTCCTTTAGAAGCGGAAAATCGGCAATTTGTATAGGCTATTTTCTGATAGATGAAAACCATTTTTCGGGTAAAAATAATGGTCTGATTACCGCAAATAGGGTACCTTCTCTATAGCGAATTTAATTTAGTTGGTACTTTTTTTAGCTCAATTTTTGAATTTCCCATAAATTTTTCCTTGAAAAGGAATGATAATTCCTTGAATATTGATCGTAGGGATTTGAAATTAATTTTGCCTATTTACATATGTAATTTATATTCGTGGTAAATTTTGAAATGGATTATCAGTATAATATATTGGAATATATTTAGATACGCTCAGAATCGTATTTTCTAATGCAATATCATTCAAATCTTAATAATTATAATAAACCACTAATTTCTCCGAGGACCGAAGGGACGAAGGAGGAACGTCCACAATCGGCTTTCCCACTTTTTTAATTAATAATAATAATAATGTTAATAATAATTATTAATATTATTATGAATTCTCAATCTTATGGACAAAAATGCTAAAAATACTAAAACTTTACCAATGAGAAACGTCATTTCGAGCGAATAATATCTAACGTATTTTAATAATATGTTCGCCGAAAAGTATTTGATAAACGATAATAAGATAATAAGAAGTTTATAATATTACGAAAATGATAAAAATAATAAAATTCACGACGACCAAAAAAAATAATCGCAAAACCCTTTTACGGTGACCGCCGTCAGTGACGAGTTCCGCTCCAGGAGACCATGCTCTTTATTATGTTACTGTAGCACTTGAAATACCGAATTGTGCGGTTACAGTTACTGCGATTCCTATCCTCTCCGAAAGACTGTTATTTCTAAGTTCCTGTTACAGACGATCCTCTTGTAAGAATCACTGCCCCGAATTTCACAAACTATATAAACTATTTACACTGAAACTATGAAGTGAGAAATCAAATAATAATAATACATCGAGTCGGCTACGGAATTGCGGTTTAATGCTATTGTTAGTGATCACTGATCACACTACAATCATGACCACAGAGTACGGAGCCTAACCGGCCGAAAGGTATTTACAATATCGAGAGACTTCAAATTATTAAAATAAGATATTATTTACGTACGGTAAACTTTTATTATTAATAATTCTATCCATAGTAAAATTATTTATGGAAAAATAGAATTGTTTCATACAAACGCAATAAAGTTACTTATGAACAATAATAATTATTTGCAATTCATTTTTGCTCCCTACATCGGAACAAGTGAAAAACTAATAAAAATAAATACATGTATAGGTTAAATTGAAAAATTACTATAAATATACATAATTAACAAATAACAATTTTCACTTGAGTTTATTAATCCTGTGAAACTACCCTAGAGTAGGTATTATGTACCTGATAGACCCAATATTATTTATAAGTCTGATTTATCAACAAATATCTACACGCGTTTACCGGAAAATGATGTAAACCCTCTCCACGACGAAGTTACTCAGAACGATAGAATTTTATATCATAGAAAACACAAGTTAATTCATAGTTATTATCAATTTAATCTTGGTTAATTTTTGCTTGGTTCAAAGTTAAAATAAAATAATAAAAATAAAAATTAAGTGTACTTACTACTTATGTGTTATATCATGTAAATTAAAAATATAAAAAATATATTTTTTTATTTTCGGTATTTTAGTAAACCAATAAACAATATTTAACGAACAAAGTAATATTATTTATTTGCGAGAATCACATAAACGCGAACATCATAATATTTGTTAAATGATAAATACAAAATTACCAAAAAATTATGATATAATTGTGATAACGTCTCCTTCGTATTATTATTTACTATATTACTATTAAATTATTAAATTCGACCTAGGAATAATGCGTTTGTTCTTTTTCGGCGAATTATATTTCGATTGGATAAACCCTAAGGTCAGCTCCTTCGGAAAGCAACCATGTTATTATTTTATTTTCATATGAACAATAATTATGTTGTTTAGGTATACATTATAAATCTATTTTTTTTTATACTATGCTTATAATATAAAAAGGTATATAACAACCAAATCCGGTTAGTGGATTAATGGGTAGGCAAAATAGGCAATAGAAAAAATTAATTAATTAAAAAAAAAAATTAAGTATAATATTTTGAAAATAAAATAAAAATATTTGTTTTCATAATTATGATTTTATGACACAGGTACGTGATATAACATTGTGTTTTTCAAATTTGTTGTGACCAAAATATGTTATTAATATCAATTGTTTCATCAATCGGAATCCATCTAATGTTTCTAAAAATATCCTATGTGACACACAGGGATTTTTAAATTTATGAATTTATAGATTAGTATAATATTAAAATTTTGAGTACCTACTTAATAGGTACGGTTTACTTGCAAAATAGCTCTGAACTTGTCTGTCAATCCGATAAAAAAATTATTTTACGTTACATTAGGTTATAATTTTGTGTGAGATCTCAAAATGATCGTAATATTAAATTTTTGATTACAAAAATTCTATACTCTATAGGTACATGTTTATTTACGTTGCATAATATTCTTTTCGGTGTAGCACTAACAGAAGTAAATATAATATTATAATATTCACTATTGTTGAAAAAAAAAATATTGTAAATTTTGTTTTTTAAAAAGAACATTATTTGTATGACTGTGTATCACTAAAAAATAACAATTATGTATGTCATATATATGTATATATGTGTAAATCATAACAAATATAAAAGTATTTATACTATATTGTACGAAATAAATTCTTGTTTTGTCTCTTGTACAGCTATAGGCAGTGCTAGAAATGGAACGAGCTAGAACGTTAAAATATTAATTAAAACCGTAGATTTTAAGACAAATTTAGAACTTAATTATTTAAGTATATTATTTATGTAGTTAAAGAAGTAAACATAATTAAAAAAATTATATTTAGTATCTATTTAAATTTTTGTTTGTAAGTGCCATAAAATATTTAAACAGTTATATATATATTTATTAATATTAATATATTATTATTATACATACATAATAATTGTATTGAAAACAAGTATATAAATATATAGTTTATAATAATTTACTCAGTGCCTCATATTATTTGTAATTTTTTTCATGTTTATACTACCTACTTTAGTATCATCAGTTGAATGTCAGCCTGAATGTTAGCTAATCACATTTGAACATATTTTTCGGGATGAAATTTCGTGAGTGGTGGACCAACACGATTTATAAATAAAAGTGCAGAAACTGTATTAATATTTAATAAAGCTCTTAAAAGTGTTATTATTTGATTAATTGAACTGAAATTTCGCTCACATTCACTTGTTGAATTTTTTTTTTTAAAACATTTTTTAGAGTACCTCTTCTAATTTTTTGAATTCCTCACAGATTAGGTTAAATTCAATCATTGCAAGGATCAATTTTTTTCTTAAATCTCATATAGGACATAGTCCCTCTTCCCTCTTTATATATTTTTCCAATTCAAGTACTGTCTAAATCCGGTGAAAACAATATTACATTTATACTACTGCTAAAGTAATATACTTATATTATATTACTTATATCATTTTTATGGTTCTAACAATATCATTATTATAATAATTCATTTTCAACTTTTAATAAATATTTGACATTTAATTTCCAATGTACAATAAACATTTAAAAAATATTAACTTGCTGTGTGGGTAGTAGCTTAAATTTTAATATTTTTATTATTTTTATCAAAAATACTATCATGTTATTGACAGACGACAATACAATTCACGCGAAGGTCTTCAGATTAAAACCCAATTCAATTATTTTGTTTTTTTATAATAATTATTATTATTTTAATAACATAGAGTTCTATAGCTATTCTGTTCAGCTGTTTTATATAACATCACGATGACAGATAAAATTAGTATTAAATGTGTATAGGTACTATTGTTCAACATTGAACTATATACAATGTTATACTTTTTTATTTATCGCGACCCAACAAATATCTCTCAACATATATTTTGATACCTAACACTTTTTAATTATATTATTGTTCTTTATCGTGTTCTCACGAAATTAATAAAGTAGGTATGCGTTGATGTATTAAAATTGTGTGCAATATTGAATTTCGTCGAGATCTAAGAGTATTCCAACGGTGACAGAGCTGTTTATATTTTTGATAAATCATAGTTTAATAATTTGTTTTTATGACCGGCCAATTGAGTTTTCGTTGGCGACAATTAACCACAACCGTCACAAAAGAAGTATATAGGAGAAATGTTAAACTTACCGATTATGGTCCAGCAGTCGAAAAACAAATATGTACTTGCGAAGATATGTATGAGCCATTAGGTAAAAGATTCATACTTCCACCAGTGTCAGAAAAGAAAATGCAAGATATTTTTGGATCATTTGAATAACCATTTATAGACAAAATAGCATTTAAAGACATGTCTTGGTATGACAATACAATATCAACAAGACCTTTAACATATGAAGATGACCCATTACCTCCACTAAAGTTAGAAAAGAAATCTTTATGAATCAATAATTAATGAATCATGAATTATGGACGATGCAGTACTACCAAAAAAAGGAGGGAAAGAAAACTATTTAAACTATATTACAAAATAGAAATTATGATATGAATCATAATAAATCCACACAAATTCCTACACTATACAACTAATTTAAGATCGATTATCAAGAAAAATGCTTTTTCATAAATATCTCATGTTATACATATACGACAATGTGACTCAACAGAAATTGAAGGGGAAAAGTTATTTATAAGTGTGCTTTTGTTAAGTACAAACAACTGTTACATTTATATAATGTATACAATTTGAATGTGATTAAATTTTTTTCATAGTTATCATCTAATCTAGATATTAAATCATATTTATGAAAATATTTTATTTAAATTACTTACAATATTCAACTAAAATCGTAGTTTGATCCTAAAAAAAACAATTTTTTATAAATAACTTTTCCTAAGTTAATTTACTAGTTGATTGGACTATAAACATCGATTACATTACGCGTATTATGACATCACTTACCAGGCTTTAATATACACTTTAAAGTTTTAATTGTATAAATATAAATATTTGTTTAAAATGATGTTTTGTTTTTATTTATGCAATGAATATAATTATTATTAATTAATTTGAAAATGTAGTACAATAGTGCCATAGTGGAAGTCCTTAAATTCGTTTTAAACAATATTGTGTTATTTAATAGTAAACTGAATATAACTATTTGTAATGGTACATATTTATATATAATTGGTAACTAATATGTACTTTATATTATGTCAATGTGCATTAAACAAATATATTTTATTGTATTTAATAAAATAATATTTAAAATTCAATCAATCCAATCATCTATTGCACAAAGGTACTGGAGCATTATTAACAATACAAAATATATTGTGGTCCAGTTGCGTATAAAATAATTTTTCGTGGTTGGGGGAGGTTAAATAAGTCATAAACAAATTTTAAATTATAATATTGTTTCTTCTTCTTTTATTTTATTAAATTAGAATTATGTATAAATATAGTAACATTTTAATATATTTGATAATAACAATATACTCATAAATCATAATGTCGACAAATAATATAACATAACCAATAATAGAAACTATTGTTAATCTAAACTGGTAAATCGGTATATCGTAAATGTTAATTTAAATACTATAAATACCAAGGCACAATGTATACATTGAATAATATTAATAATAATAATATTATTATTATTACATACTGCACATTTAAATGGGAAGTGGATATTAAGTATAATAAATAGTTTATTGATTTAATCTTATTCATTTGAAGAAAGCAATTCATCGAAATTATACGTGAAGGAAATCCTCAAGAACTGGACTGCGCAGTCCAAACCTTGAGGAATTCCTCTACGTGTGTACCTACCTTAATAGTGTGAATGGTTGCTAAGGAACCAAGTATCAACCGTGAAATAGTTAGGCATATTTTAACCTGTGATTTTAAGATGAAAAGGCTGTGCGCAAAAATAGTCCCGAAAAACATTTCGGAAGAACAAGAACACCATCGAATGTCAGTCGCAGAAGATTGTTTACAATGAGTAGAAAACGATCCTATGCTGCTCGAACGCGTTATTATGGGTGCCAAAAGCTGGTTTTTTCAATATGACCACGAAACGAAGCGCCAAAATCAACAATGGCAGTCTCCAATCGTCTGTTACAAATGTTCTATCGGACACTCCGCTTGGAGACTTCTAAAATTGCTATAATATCTGGAAACATTGCTGTGGAATTGTTGTATTAGTACCAAGGAGAACTACTTCAAGGGCGATCATGTTATTGTTGAATAATATTTAAATAAACGGTTTTTATAGACTCAGTTTCATTACTTAATTTTCAGGACTCGTATATCTTAAGCTGAAATATTTAAAAATACTTACATAATATGTTGCTTAATTATGTAATTTATACAAACTGTTTAAAATACAGAAAAACAATTGTTGCTTTGTTGTAAAAGAATACAAAAATGTGTTAAAAGATTGTCACATACAAAAAAAAAAAACAATGTAAAACTAAAATTAATATATTTAATAGAAGCGTATTTATATTTAACACGGTGCACAATTTTTATTATTTTTTTATTCAATTATTATCAAGTGTATTATCAATATATTATCAATATTTATTATAAATATTATCAATTATTTATTTAATAAGTTATATGCATACAAAATAATAAAAATTTACAATAAACGTTTTTAACAATTTTCTTGCTTCAACAACTATGGACGCTACGCACGAACTGGCACTTTACCAGTCGGTCGTTCGTAGTCCCGATCTTACCTATTATTTTAATATTTAATAATATACATATTTATATCGTTTCGATATACGGTCGCGGGTAATAGTTAGTAAAAACCTATTACGTAATCGCAATTACCGTAGTATTATAAATATGTATATTTCGCTGCCCGTGCGACCGCGCGCCGATGGAGACGACCACGATAAGGCGATAACTCTTTCGATGTCGAAAGACAGTATTCGTATACCTTTGGTAGGAGGGTTCTTATTATGGTGAGGTAGGTGAGTGTCCGGTCTTTGGTTATTGGACGGAGATCTCCTCTTCCTGTCCTGGATGGTCCTCAACTATTCCTGGTTCTTCTTCTGTTTCCACATCCATTTCCACTCCTGTTTCCTCACTGGTGGCCAGCTGGATGGTCTCTTCGACGACCACCTCTGTTGCCATGTGATCAGCTGGCGAGTCGTCAGACTTGGCCAGTCGAAATTGTTGAGACGGCCCAGCATTTTCCTCATCTATCCGTCGACGAAACTCCAATTTTTTTTTATTTCGGTAGCTCTCCAACCAAGCTGCTGACTTTTTTTTGGCTGACGGAGAGGCTTGGGTGGCTTTCGTCGGTACCGGTTTGTACACAGCCTGACTTGGCCCAGGTTGGCTCTGTGCTCTCTGGACAGCCTAGGGCGTCTGGTGACGAGTAGCCTGTACCGTTGGCCCCCGTGGACCCCTTTGTCCTCCTGGATGCCGATATGGTGATAGGTGTGTGGGCCCTGAAGACCTCAACAATGGAGGTGGTGGCATATTGGCCACACACATTTGCCATCCCATAAGGAAAGCCTCCCATAATGCCGGGTGTTTTTGCAAATCACTTATTGACGATTCCCGGACCTGTTGTGGAGTCAACGGGTAGTCCGGGAATCGTCCTCCAATTCTTTGACCCTCCAGTTGATTGGCCACCAGTGCCTGCAACTTCTCCTGCAAGTTCCTTGTTGGTAGGTTGATGGGTCTGTTGGTCAAGGTGGTGGTGGTGGACGTGTGTGTTGTTGTCGTGACTGGAGCTGTTTTGCGTCCCTCTTCGCCGGATATTTTTGCGGGATTTGACATTCTATGTTGGAAATATTAACAAATAATGGGACATATTAATAACATTCGCCGAGGTATAATTTATTCCTCAGCGTCTCCTTCCATAGAATGAGCTCTTTTTAGACACGAAACATGGAATTTTCGGGGAGGACGTTGGTCAGTGAGATAAATTCCTAATCCTACACGTTCCGCCAATCGAACAGGTCCTAACCATTTAGGCGCGAAACCTGCGTGAAACTCCTTGTCCGCATTTGAGAGGTGATGTGCCCTGTAACTGGATTCATTCTGTTCACTTGCTTTTCAAAAGCTTCCCTCTCACATCCTCGTCTATGTCGAATGACATCCTGCGGCGAAACCGTCGGTGAGTTCATCAGAGTCATAAGTAGGTAACATTTCATTAAATTGAATAATTCTTATATTATATGCTTCTATGGTATGTTATATTGAGTTTTAATTCAAAGTTCTTAATAATAAAGAATATTATGGTAGTATAAAATAATTATCATTGTTTATATGAATAAAAATATCATAAATTAAAACATTTATAAAATAGGCACAAAAGCTTATCAGTTTTTTAATTTTATATACATTTTTTGTTAATAATAATCCATATTTTTTAGATTGTATATTCAAAATTGTATTATTTATCGTAAAATATTTAAAATCGAATTTTTCAAAATCACAGTTTCCGTGAATTTTGGAGATTTCCAACCATTTTTTGTAATGTTTTTTAGTTCAAGGAAAAACATTTGACAAACTCCAAAAGTGGCCCAATTAAAATACCAAGTAGATGCAATTTTTTACCAAACTCATACTTTATTTGTGGTAATCGAACCATTGTTTCTACCCTAGATAGTGTCTTCAAACATAAAAAAAAATACTAATAAAAAAATCAATGTGTTTGGACGATATTGATTTTCTCAAATTATAAATGCGCGTCGTGTTGAAGGTAATTATATATATATGCGTAATATTATCTAGCTTTTTTGTATTTATTTTACAGGAGGTAATTGGAAATTATTTTATAAAATAATTAGAAATATTATACACGTACACAAAATGTTTTAGTTTCGTCATTTAAAATTTTGATAGATATAATTTATAATGACTGATAATTTAACCCACTCTGACAGTTATGTTCAGGAGTACTATAATATGTTATATTATGTCCTAAAATATTGGAGAAAAATAACTCGCGGTAGAAGCATTTTTTAATATTCTTTTCATTCATATATAATATAGGTAGTACTCGTATGTATTAAGACAAGGCCAAAACATATATGTGCGATAATCGTTTTGAAATAACTGATGATCGATATTGTAAACACTCGAATAATTAATATTATTAATGTTAATTGAATAATTATATTGTGAAAATGATTGTTAATTTTATAAATAAAATTACAAAAAAACCGAAATATAAAATAACATATACCTACTCAATCAATTTTTTTTGTAGAAATGTATAATTATGTGACTGTTTATTCGTCATATTAAAACAATTTAAATGTATAGTATTTAGGTCTACTGAGTACTTTATGAGAATCTAAATCAAAATATTCAACGGATTATATATCCCAGAAAAAAATTTCTCCTTCTTCTTCTGTTTCGTTTTTCACTCCCAATCGGATTGGGGGAAGGTGATCGACCACCCTAGTCCTAAACCTCTATGCGATCTACTACTTCTCATCTATTCACACCAGCCATCATTCTATTCGATCTATACACCTCTTCTTTGGTTTTATTTCCCTTTTTACCTTCTATATTCATTTTCATAATAAATCTCACTGACTCTGAATCGTCTCTTCTTATAATAAGTTCAAACAATCTCAGCCTCCAAATCTCTCTCATTTATACCCCATAATTGATGCAAATTTTACATTTCCCCTTATGCATTCATTCCATATTCTATTCTACCTAGTCACTCCACATATTTATCTTAGCATTTTCATCTTCACTACACTCATCTTTTTTCAATTTTTGTATTCATTGTTCAACACTCCTATCCATATACCTTATTATAATATTTATATCTTTTAATCTTATCGGCAATCAGCATCCTTTTTTCACAGAAAACATCCATTTCTTGATCTAGGAAAAACAAATTATTAGATTTTCCCGATTTGTGTAACCACAAAAATTTTTCTTTCGTCGTTTTTAATTTTGTTATTGTATTTCAAAAAAGTTGTTTTAATGAACAATAATAATTAATACGAAATACTATTATTTTTGTTCATCTTTTATTATATTACATAATATTATACAATGAAATATGTTTATTATTTTTATTGTATACTGCCGTATCGTATATAACATCCTTGGATATTTATTTTTATTTGAATCTATACCATTAAAGCCCATGATATTAGTAATATTTATAAGTATTCATGATCAAATTGTGAAATTTATATTAATTTTTTCACCAATTTTATTCGATGAATAAAAATATACCTAACATAACATCCTGTGTACGTATCTATTAAATGTAATGTTGCAATGTGCACTTGACATTACGCTTACGATAAGATCAAAAATGTAGGTATTGTTAAAAAAAAAAAAATTTGTTTAGCTTCCTGTTGGATTTTTGACGCGTATATAAAACGCGAACGGTTACGGTCACAGTATTCATTCATCGGTAATTCATTTTACTTAGTTCACGTAGGTAATAATATAAACGTATTTTATTTACCACAAACATGTTTGCAATTTTGTTAATTTTTTATTTCGCTGCCGGTACGATCGCAACAGAAACTGTGAGTATATTTTTGTCGTTACCAACTCTATATTATAATCTATATTAACGTAAATATTAAAAAATTATAATATTATAATATCGTATGTATTATAAGTATGATTATATTAGGTATATGCGAATCTATTTGTCTGTTTAACGATTTTAGTTAGGTAGGTAGGTATGTATACATTATTTTATTTTTTATAAATATAAAATAAAAATAATATTAGTCCCTACATATTATGATAACAATAATTACAAACTGTTTGATAATAATGCTATATAAGAATTTTAAACAAAAATTATTCCTATTAATAGTCAAATCGTACAAAAAATAAATTAAATAATAATCACACGATTGAAATTTCTAATTTTAGTGTTATAAAATATATATACATATTATCTACTCTTATAATTATTATAAATATATTATTATATATTTAAATAATTCAATTATTAGTATTTAATGAGTATACGTCATATAGAAGTATAAAAATGAAATTATACTTATATGTATATTTACATTTCAAAAAAACCATACAATTTTAGTATTATAACAAGACGATAATACCATATTAATTTAAATAAATAATTAATTTTTATCGTCAAATCGGTAAAGTAGGCGAATAAGAAAAATGTAATGTTCGACGTTTGAATCTTTAGGTTTATTTGAGTTTCAAATGACCCATTAGAAATTAATTGCGAAATTTTCGATTGATGTTCCAGCCCCAAGTTGAGAAAACCTATCACAATCAGAGTGAGGTCATAGACGACTTGTTGGATCATGCGTTTGCGTGTATGCAAGAATTGACCATAAGTATGGGTAAGTAACCGTTTGACATTCACACACGACACACACATGTAATTGTTTCAGTGTTATTCAAATGACATCTCTTTTACAAATCAATAGAAGTTTGCAGTGAAATGTTACTGAAGAACAAAGACCTCAGCGATAAAAAATACGACAGCTGTAAGGTGCGAGTATATTTTTTATAATTATTTAAAACGTGCGATCGTAATTTTTTAGTCCCCGGACAGGTGAGGGTCTTCTTACAAAATATCATAATAAACATGATACTAAAAAGACTATTATGTAATATAAATATATAATATACTCAAATTATAATTTGCTCAAGTATATTCTGATAGTTCGATTTATATTGGTTGATAGCTAACAAATTCGGGTTAAGTGCAATTATATTTGATCACGTAGTCGTATTGGTAAATATTAAATTATGCGTTAATTGACATACGATCTATCCGAAAGTTATTTGTATTATATAAATCGGAAACGCGAACGATTAACATATAAATATAAGATCTAAGAATTACAATTTGCAATAGACGGTCGGTTTATTTTTAGGACAGGATTAGGATTAGAATATGCTAATGAAAGAATCTAAAGAGTAGTGTTATCACAGAAACAATCAACTTTCCGGGATACTTAACAACAATATGTGGGACATAGATGGAGTCCAATTTTGGGGATACGTCAAATAGAGTATATGCGTTGTGTTACAATTTTCGCGCAAGTTCGGAATCAAACCAATTAGACGTAAAATACGATAGTCGACAATAATTTTGTGTTTTTATTTCAGTGCTTCGGTCCGTGTATCGCCAAGAAAATGGGAACGGTAAGACGATCGGATTTTCAGTGTTTGAGATATAGTTATAACGATATTTTACAAAATAATATGATTTCGTCGTCGTTTCGTATAGATGAATCCGGAAACGGGAAAATGGAACGTGTTGAAATTTAAAGAGTTGGCTTCTTTGATGGAGAACGAAATTATCAAGCAGGAGGCCGACATCATCTATGCGCAATGCAAAGACGGTGTGATCATGTTTATATAGTTAAAATTAAATAAGGTGCAAAATAAGTTTGAAATCGGGAACATTTTTTCATTTACTTGTGGACCATAATTTACCTATATATAATATAATTTTCGTTTATTTTTGGTAAGCTTCAATTTATAATACCGATTTCCAAAATTTTAAAGAGGACGCCAGGGATTCAATGGCGTAGCTAGGATTTTATTCGGGAATTTTGAGTTAGGAGGTAGGAAACTCGAACTGATGCTTGAACAACTGCAAAATATGTACATATATAAATCCTGTTTGAATACAACTAAAATAGAGTGAATTTGACGTTCTTGCATTCAAATTCCTAGATAAAGTGGTCGATAAAGTAAAAAATCCGGGTTTTCTGTTTATGAGACACCCCTATATTAATGTATTATACCTTATAAGTATATAGGTATGTACTTAGGTACTTACATGTTACTTAGACACCAACAAAATTTAAAATTGTTTTGACAATTCGATGGAAAGTACTGTCCCTGCCACCGTATTACGAGTGTAGAGGAGGAGTAGGCCCGCGCAACGAAACATTTACGTTTTGGCCATTTTAATTTAAAAATATAAAACTTTTATAGCTATTTGTTACAAGTTCAATGCAATAATCGTGTTTATACCAGATAAAATCTTTGATTAGATTTCGGCGCTTTTTTTGCTATAATGTAATGCGTTTCAGATAAAAACACTCATTGCGAAGCTGGTTACGTGTTGATGAAATGTATCATGGAAAATTCGCCGATGGTAAATTGATATATTGTTTCGCGAAAAAATTTTGTACACTGAATTGTGGATTTTTTTAAATTTTCGTAGGCAAAAGATATGGCGAAGAACTATGTTGCGTCGATGGAAAGTAATAACGACAGCGAAGACACATAACAAAAGGAGCGATACACGCTCGAAACCTATTGTTATCGCATTTGTAGTACCTAACTATAGTAATCGTCGTATTATATATATATTTATATACCTAATATGAAATTATCGTCAAAATTATAACAATATTTAAATGTCTAATAATAAAATATTATATCGTGAAAACTATTTTTAATTACATTCGCTATAGTATGCATATTGTATATACCTATACCTAATGTAATATGTATGTTCTTTTTAGTTAATCGCAAACGATTACTTACCAATCATTACGATTTTTATATACAATCGCTTACCGGTTAATCGGTATACGTCCATGAAATGACGTTGCATAATATATTGTAGTTAAATCTTGCGAGTAACGTTACATATTATTTTACTTATTCTCAAGTCATTTCAGCCTTAAGTTGTAGAGAATATCGTTTCATTTTTCAAGCCATATTAATAACATAATGCTAATCGATAAAATAATATACCTACCATAAATCATATAATCATTCGACATGCGTTATAACAATATTGTAATGTTCGAAAAATAAACTAATAATATAGGTACTATAAAATAAATACAATAATGAAACAAACAAGTTGGAATTAATATTTTCATTTGGTATTGAAAACTTATTTTAAAATTTAATTGAAATTTGATACTTTAACTCATAGTTTCACACCAAACATATTAAAACTAACTATTAAAGTCTATTAAGTACATCATTACTTCTTTTCTGTATAGACCATGCTACCTAGATAACCGTGGCATAGATATTTTGACATTACCAGTTAAATTTAAATGAGAAATAAATAATTTAAAGTTAGAATTGAATGAAATAGAAATTTGAATAGAATAACAGGAATAAATCGGTCAAATTTTGAATGTAATCTAGTTGGTCCAAGGATAATAAAAAATATAATTTAATTGTGTAACCGCATTGTGTTGTCACGTGGTATCTATACTCTATACTGCAGTGGTGCGCAACCTGGGGGTCGCCAATAATTTTACACCAAATGAAAAAGTTTTATACTATATATATTATTTTATAGTTTTATACAAAGTAAAATTGTTTTGTACCGTCGATGGCTGTGTCATATTATGTCATATCTTAATGTTGCGATAATAAGTTCTATTGAATATATATATTATACACTTACATAATGTTGGTAGGAAGGGGGGTCGTATTATCAAAATAAATAATTTTGGGAGGTCATGGATCAAAAAAGGTTGTGCACCACTGATCTATAGTACTATAAACAAGACCATGCCAATATTGATAGATTGATCATTTGTCATTTCAAACACAACGCGTGACATGCGTTGATAATATTATATTATAATATCATCTATCGATTAAATAATCGTATTTGTCCATGAGGACGTCTAACAATGGTCAAAATAATAATTCACGCTATTGACGGACACGCGTCGGATCCATTCCACTATGTTTGGTTGAAAATATAATTATGTTGAGTCGTCTCTCTCAATAACCTAACGCCAAATGATAAAAACTAATAGATTGTTTTATGTAATCCGGACAAGAGATTAAAATTCAAGGACAACGTATCTAATAAAAAAAATATCGTCACAAAAGATAATTAAATTGTATAACAAACGTAAAATATTATGAAATTTATAATAAAAGTAATATGATTAGGGCACGGATGCAACAGCTTTAATTGTTGCATTTGAAAACTTTTTTTGTACCTACCGTTAGAATTTATTGCCAAGTAAATTTTAAATTAGGTTCATAGGAATACCAGTACAAATCTAAAAAAATTGGCGTAACTTTTTGATATTTTCAATTTTATTGCGAATTCTGTTGATGTTTCTCATTTATATCACTATTTATTATCATAATGAAAAGCATGTTTTTAATGTACCCAATTGACGTTATTGTATCGAAATGATATTACGACGAAAAATAAAAACACGGTCTGATGATATCATCGACTGATATAGAACTGACGTGAAACGATTAGTTTTTCCAGATACTTATCGCCCCGAAAATCGAAGATCTTTTGAACGTGACAGTTGAACTATTATTCGATAGGGAAAGATGGCGAGGATAGTATATAGCAGAACAGATCCTGCAAGGACCGATATAATAATATCAGGCGGTGGGAGGAAAAATAAAAATTATAATTATATGCATCTTTTTTATGATTCAAATATTACCTATTTAAATTAAAAGAAAGGTGAAAACAAATTTCAAATCAAAATATCCTATTTGATAAGTTATAAAATATAATAACATTTATATTTATAACGAAATTTTGTTATTTTTTTTTTTAGTGCAATATCGCTATAAATTGTATCCTTTTTTTACTGCAACAACATCCGTGTCCTGCTATTCATGATTGTTATTATTATTTTTATAAAAATCCCAATAAACCGTCTTATATATACTTACATAATTTTATTTAATTGGAAAACAAACAACAAAAAACTCATATCATCGGGTGTATAATTCTGGTTTACACAATTATTATATTTTACAAATAATATTATTTTAATATTAGTATTAGGTATTACTACACGATTATAATATATTATAAGAATTAAATTATAATTGAATTTCACACGACGAAAATGATTTAGGTAAGATCTATAATATATTATAATTAATAAAATCAAAACAAATTCATTAAAATTGATATAAAATCGATGGCATCACACGATATTGAAAAATAATAATAACAAATCCAGTGAAACGGTATAGATAAAGTATAAAAACAGAGTCAGTCGCGATTAAAAAAGCCCGTTTGAAAATATTGAAAAAAAGCGCATATATAATATTAACTATTACAAGCGCGATTGGGATATTATAATATTGTTCCGCATAATAGAAAATAACATAAAATTATAGTTTTTCTGCGTAAAAAATCGTAAACGAAATATGTACAATATGTACGAAAATCATAACTGTTTTTTCCAAAAGATTCTTCAGTTCGACAATAATAATATATAGAATTTTTTAATACGCACACGCATAATTTTTTATTATCATCAATAAATACACCGACATCCCGAATACCTGAAATACCTCTAAAACCGTAATCCAGATACCGTTTCACTTGAGTACGATATAATAAAAAAAATTGCTAATAATATGATATAATGTAAATATAATTTGTTTAAAAAATGGATTGTAAAAGAGCGTTATAGATATTATTGTATATTATTATTATTATTATTAATAGGTAATTATTATTATATAGTTTTATTGACTAGAGCATATAATTAATAAACCTGAGATTATTAAAAAAACTAGTTGATAAATAATTAATTTTGTGTTCCCCTCGTCCGTCTTTTTCTTTTTCAGCCGTATCGGATATACGGTTAAAAGAAAACAAATCTGTCCTCGCAGGGAAGCTGTGAAACCGGTTACATCGGCGGGGGATCGTTTACATATTATTATAGTTTTAGGTATTTTTTTAAAAAATAGGATTTTATGGATCGGGATTTCGCCCCTCTCCCCCAATCCGAATAATAAATAACGCGATGTAAAAAAAATATTCGTCTAAAATCATAATAATACGTTATAAAACGTGTTTTTTCTTCGTCGCCGCCAATCGATCGATCAGAGTCTGGTCACTTCGGGCTGTTGCTGTTGCTGGTACCGCCGGCAATCCGTCTGACTGGCTTTGTCGGTCTTCACGTAACCGAAGTAACCGCTGCCGGACGACGAACACGTGTCCAAGTATTCGCAGCTGACCGACGATGACGATTCGATGGCCGCGATCGGATATTGCGGTGGTAGCGAGAGCAGTGCCTCCGTGGATTTGGTCGGGTACCGGATCCGTCCGCCGCCGTTGTGGAGACTGTGGCTGTGGTTTTGGCGGTGGTGTTG
>CM023360.1:40662898-40787550 GCA_013282895.1 Eriosoma lanigerum
GCGACGTCGTGTACGAAGCCGGGCTGTTCTCGGTCAGGCTGTGCTGGTGCCGGCCGCCGACCCCGGTCGACGCACTATGACATATCCGCTCGTCCGATGCGTACCGGTCGTTTACCAGGTTCACGTAACCATGGTTACCTCCACCGCCGGACGCCGCCGCCGCCGCCGGTTCGTCCACGTCGTTCCGCATAGAATTCCGTCGTTTCTCGTGTCCCTTCCGGCAGTACGAATTCTCCGACTTGCATTCTGCGAACACACACAATACACAACCGATTGCTCGAATATTATAAGAATCTCGTTTTCTTATATACATAATATTATACAGTGGTCGAAATGTGGTTGGGGTGGGGGAGATACAAGGGACCATCCCTCCTTATTTTTTAATTGACACTATTCATATTTTAATTTATTATACCCATAATAATGCATCCATCGTAAGCTTTATATTAAAATCAGCTTTTTATTGGACGTTGTAGTTCCTATTGCATAATTACGAAGCAACGATCAAAATTTTTATATTATTTTACATTTTCGTATTTTGTATAATAATAACTCACAAAACTTAAATAATGTTAATAGAAATAATTTGGTATACGTACTTGTATATGGGGAGAGGTCTGGAAGGAACAAAAATATTAAGTTACATTAAACATCTGGGCATCTCTCTATTTATTTGACCAATTTCGACTACTGAATATAATGTGTACCATATGATTATATATTTATAATTAATTATCATTTATATTTATTAAATACATTTTTTTATATCATACTCATAAACATAACTTGGAATTATAATTCAGAAATATATAATATCTGAATGTATCGGTTGAAAAAAATATTTTTTTTGTATCTACAAACACGAACGGAGAAATCCTATTGAGATACGGTAAGGAAAAAACACAAAAAAAAAAATGTGAAATTTTTACATAAATTACGTTATTATAATCAGTAAATTATAATTATAAAATGTAATATAGGTATCTGCGTTTAAATTTATTATTTGTTATAATAAATGAAACGACACATTTATTGATAGTTGGGAAAGCGAATTCTTTACTTTTTTTAACGAAAACGATATTTTTACTTTTAATCAGTTTCGAGAATTTTTAGAGGGAATAATTCTCTTGGTTTTTGCCTGAAAATTTTAAGCTATATTTACACAGTGTAGCTCTGCTCTACGTATTTTATAATATTTATTTGCTAGCTCAATATGCCGCATGCCAAGCTTTCTATGTGAACTATGTACAATATCACGTATATTATCACCATGTTGGATTTACGAAAATGAATTTAAAATTGACTAATTGAAAATATAGTATTTTCTTGCTAGTAGAAAAAAAAATGTACGACCGGTTTTCTTAATGACTTCGTGGTCGATTATAAAGCGTAATTAATACGCAATGAAAAATATATATATATATGCATATTATCTGTTAGGTTAGCTTTATGCAAAAAAATTTAAATAAGTCGTTATAAATATGATAAGAAAAAACAAATTCAGGTTTAATGTCAACGATCCGACGTGATGTCACGGACATATACAGAGTGATTATTTTACTTTACTATATACTAGTTTTTAACTTGTTTGTATAATGATTTCGATAATTTTGTTTGATGTGCAACGAAAATTAAATTCTAATGTTAGCGACCGGACACAAAAAAATTATTGTAGTACGATAAAATAATTGCCTTATGAGGTTTACAAGGTGTTAAACTATAGGTATTTAAGATATACATGAAAAATATTATAAAATGCATACGTGTTTGACACCTGTTTAAAACGATTTATTTTTATTTTTAAACAATTATATAATGGGACGATGACATAATTGGAAAACGCATTGTACTGCAATTTGTTTTTTGAAAAAAAAAAATCCTATTAAAATAATAATTGCAAGTGGGTACTATAGGTGACAGCATTGTATATTATCATCATCCACCGTTCAAGCACGCATAAAATGATAATATAAATAATTTCAACGCTCATAATTCGTTCAGTCGTAATCTATGAATAAGTAATAAGTAGTAATTTTTATTTTCTACTTTTGTCATGCACAAGAGATATAGCTGAACATAATAATAATAATGTTACACTCATGCGTTTAATACAATACGATAAAAGTAAAATTTTCTTAAGAGAAATTAAATAATTTATAATATTATATACAAACAATGCATGTATGCAAAATTAGAATAACGAAAGAACGTAAAAGATAAATAATATGAAACAATAAAAATGTAGAGAAACACGAGTTTCACGTTCGGTATCAGTTCAGGTTTTTTAACATTTAAAAAAATGTCAACACACAATATAGATAATAATATACCACTATCAACATATTATATGAGAGTAATTTACAGCGAAATAAAATATTTATAGCAAACAATAAAGTGAGTGAATCAGTCTCTTTTTTGTATAATAATCTAAACATTTAAAATAAACTACAAAGGTAATAGAATAAAAAGCAATAGGTATAATACAAACAATAAATATATAATAAAATAATAACATAATAAAATAACATGTCAAATAGCAACCATACGTACATAGCAACCGAAATAAAATGTCAAATAAATAGTAAAAAGTAGTAGAACCACAAAAACTACAAATATTTATATATAATAAGTAATAATAGCTCGTATACACCTATAAGTACTGTAACAACTAATTACTATAGGGCTCGAATTTCGCATTTTTCTGGAATGCTTGACACAAAACTTTTCAAGCTATATACATGTGTAGCAAGAACTCGCTATTTTAATAACGAACTTTTAAACGAAAAATTATTATATAGAATATAAAATTATTATAATTTTATTTTTAATAAAAACGAATTTTTAATTTATTTCTTGTGATAATATTATGATAAATATAGAAAAATCTCTACAAATAACAACAAAACATAATTATTCAGAGAATTCGATAAATATATTTTGTAAAATATGTAAAGTAAAAGTCGTTTACTGTTTCTCATATGTTTCAGCATGTTTCAGGACAACAAATGTTTATGTATTTATTCTGTGTATATTTTATTTTTATTGGCAATTTTATGAGATTTTTGGCAATAAATTCATTTATTTTTAAAATTTTAGAACTTTAATATCCGAGCCCTAGTAATTACTAATAATTACAATAATAGTAACATTGTTATTGCCGTTTGTATGAAGTATAAAATAATTGACGTGTATGTATAATAGCTATACAATACAATAACGCGTGCCACACTTTCAAGATCGAGCACAACAATAACCACTACGGCGGCATCCGCTAACGGACAACAATAACGACAGGCAACTCAGGCAACGTGGCCACCCGCCGTCGCGCCTAGATGGCCGCGGCGAAGGCGATTCCTTGCCTGGACTTTTGTCGCGCACCGATGACTTGCGTCTACGCCGGTGGTGTCTTCTGGTGGGCACGCACTGCGAGCCCGGACAACAAGCCGCGCCACTGCTACCTCTGTCCGCTTCCAGGCTGTCGTCGTCGTTCTCGTCGTCGTCGTTTACTCGGCAGCCGTCACCGTCACCATCGCTGTCGCCGTCGTCGCGTCGTCGACGACCGGCCGCGCCGCCGCCACCAGTGCGTATGCAACCCCATCGCGGACAATTATCGCCTACACCGGAAAGCATATTGGAAACAAACAAACAAACAAACAAACAACGGAGTGGAAGAGAAAACTCCCATCTAAATGATAACTATAATATTATTTAAAAGTGATAAGATGGGCAAGTAAGTGTAGTAGGTTAGCGGTAGAACTCAAACTTCTATAACTTGAAAACAAATTCGAATTTCGAATTACAGGAAGGTCTACATATTACATTAAAATATTATTTTGTACAACCAACACAGACCGCAGGTATTATTAGATCTTGGGGTTAGTCGGGACAATACCGTATGGTTAAGCTTTCTTAGGTATTGACTAATTAAATGTTTACACAAATTAAATCATTAAAAGTGTTATAAAAATAGTATTAGCCACGGGCTATAATTTTTATTTAACAGGTGGGTTAGGTTAGGTTAAGAATAAAACCGTAAAATAATGATGTTCTAGAAAACAGTAAAATTACTAAATTTTATTTCGTTTATAATATTGTTACAACGAATAACAACGAACAAACGGTTATTATTCCCTATATTGTTTTGCCCAACTAAAATAATATTATTATAACTTCATATTATACATTATAATGAAACTATAATTAAATTATTCATCTTCTATTACCTCACCTAACACACCCAATTAGATGGGCTTAGCCATCCTAGTCCTACAGCTACATAGATCTCGATCTTTTACCTCACATTCATTCACACCAGCTATATCACTCTCTAGTCTTATCTACCCATCTCTTCTTCGATCTTCTTTTCCCTTCTTTTCTCTTACATACTAACCTAACCATAACAACTCATACTGCTTTTGAATCATCTCACCTAAAAAATGTCCAAACTATCGCATTTACCTACAATTGAAACAACTCTTACATTTCCCCTTATGTATTCATTTCATATTTTATTCTATCTCACTCCACACATCCATCTTAACATTATCACATCCACTATACTTATCGTCTATTCCATTTTATTCCAACACTCCAATAATGTTGTTGGCCTCACTACTACCTTATGATATTTATCTTTCAATCTTATCGGTGTCCTCTTGTTACACTAAACACTTCATCCATCCACACATTATTCTATTTTTCATGTCTTTCTTAGTACTATCATTTTTTTGAATTTTTTATAAATACTTGAACCCATCAGTCTCATACAGGAAATTTTTTTTAAACTAAGCACGATTGTCTGTTTTATTTCTACTAATTGTTTAGCTTTTTCCATTCAAGCCTCTCATTCATTATTTTGTTTTTTTTTTCTTATAAAACTATAATTAAATAAATAACTAATATTTTCACAGGAACGTAAATATTACATAATTGAGTGTTAATTAATAATCTTGACATACATTTAACATTTTTTGTTACGTAGGTGAAAATGATCAGTCTTTAAAATTGTGATAATATTTTAATAAATAATAGAAAATTAATTTTTTGTCATATAACAAGAATACATGATGTATAATAAAACGTGTTAATTAATGTATTTAATAAATAAACAAACAAAACGTTATAACTCTATTATTTCAATTGTTGATAAAAATCTTATCATACTATTTAGCCCCGACTTCCCATAATATCGCAACAGGTAAGTGTAATATTATAATATTGTGTAATAAATAATAATAATAATAAAGCAACTCCAAAGCAACTATAATAATAATAGTAATATTATTTTAATAACATTAAAACAATGTAAAAAAAAAATATTAACAATATTTAATAGGAACACCATGTTAGACGCGTATTATTGTTATTATTATTGTTTTCCGTGTTAGTGGCGTTATATCCACAATAACCAGCACAGTTGTTGTTGACTTTGTCATAATGTTATTAAATATTTTATATACAGTGTGTGTGTGTGTGTGTGTGTATGTTAAATAATAATATTAATTTTGTTATCGAATTGTGATGAGTTTTTTTTTCTTTCTGTGTAACAAACGATATAATACAAATGATTAAATTGTTTTCGTTTTCAAATAATGCAAACCCTCACGCGTATAATATATTTATCAATCAATATGATCATTACCTTGCGACGAAGACCGCTGCGGCGCTCTACTAGGGAAGTTGTGCGATTGTTTGCAATGCTGCGACGACTGTTGTTTCTGTGAACGGTTCGACGACGGCACATCTGAAGATGTGCTGCACCGCCGGCTGACTTCCACTACATAATGCGACCGTCTCCTCGCATGTTGTTGGTTTGACGGCTCCCAGTTCTCTTGTTGCTCGTAGGTTTTGCCGTCGTGCGCCGAATGATTACTGAGAATGTGTAAAATGTATATTTCAATTTTTAAAGTGACGAACGCTATTAATTATTAGTATTACAGAAGAATATTCTTTAATAAATTTTATTTTCTTGTACCTCGTTTTACACTCCTAACTAGATAGGGTCGGCTAACTTAGTTCCCTACATCTTCATAGATCTTGTCCACTCACACCAGCTATCATAAAATCACTCAATATTCCTTCTATCTACCTTTTTCCGGTCTTCCTCAACCACTGTTACATTCTACATTAGTTTCTTTAAGAACTCTCACTGTCATTGAATTATGCACAACATATCTGAAGTATATCAATTTATTCTCTCTCTCTCTCTCTCTCTCTCTTATTCTTTCTCATTAATGCAACTCCTACAATTCCCTTTGTGTATTAAGTTCTTATTCTATCCTCACTAGCCAATCCAATCACCCATCTTAGCATACTTATATCCGCTACACTCTTTCTATGTTTCTTTAATTTTTTTTGTTTATTAATTTATTATATTTCATTAATCTAAGATATTAAAATCGTTTTTTCAAGAAAATTCTATGCCAAATGGAAATATTTTACATTTCAAATTTTCATTATGTAAGTATTAGATATTTATAGAATAGTATTTATTTTTAGTCTAGTTAAAAACTTGGTAAATTATCAATTGCTTTATCTTATAAACTATACGCAGTGTCGTGTAATATATATTATTTAATATGTATGATAAAAATACCATGAAATTGTTCAACATATTATTCAAGATATGCATATTAAATCTCATTATAGTTTCTGTAACGACACACACTGATATAGATATTATAGGTACATTCCCTGAAAACATTGTTTTAGACATTTTATTGCTGATAAATCGTACGAATCGTTAAACTAAAATCATGTGCAATATAAGTAGTTGAACAGAAAATTAACTTTTTTTATGAATACTGCTCATAATTATTATCTAAGAAGTTAACTTGGATAAATTTTTCCTGGGAACATTTTAAGTAGGAAATATATATTTGATATTAATAGCAACAAATAAAAAAATATAAATCTTGATGTTTTATTAAATTTTGGTACTTAAAATTGAAATAAAAATTTGTATTTAATATCCGAAAATCCCTTTCTAGACTATCAAATGATATCTGGAGTATCCGGATCGTAACGTATAATAAACCTTTAAGAATATGTGGTCACTGGTCAGTTAGGTAAGTCGTTTTAGATTTCCATAAGTCTATCTCATTATTGTAGTATAATTATATACCTAATTATGTCATACATTATACAGTGTTCGTACATTTCAATATTTATTATTTTGTAATTACTAATTAGTTTGACCAATGGTCTTATTGTTTTCTTACTACATTTTACATTGTTTTGAATCAATAAAATAAATAAACATCCATTTGAAAGGAAAATAATATAATGGTGTTTTATGACTATATATAACCATAAAACTGTGAAACATTTCGTCTGACATTTTTTTACGATTATATGCGTGTTTTAAAGTTTCGCAAACATTAATTAATTTCTTTTTGTTGTACATTATAACTGTATTATAGTTAGCTATCACGCTAAGGCTTAATTAAACAATATTTAATAAAATGGTCGAAGTATGAAACCTAGATTTTATTCATTTTTCCAACGTATTTAATTGTTAAAAATAAGTTATTATAATTTACGTGGTTTTTTCATTAAAACTGTTTTATTTATCAATAGGAATGAAACTACTATTAATTTTCATTTTTAGTTTTGTAAAAATGAAACTTATTTGGGTATCTTTGAAAAATATTTTTTTGATTTTTAACATTATAGTGACTACTGACTACTAAGTTCATTTAAAAGTAGATAAACAATAATTATTTAATATAATACGGAAAAAACTGTACCACCAACCATAAACACGAAGTGAAAGTAATGAAATAATTAATTTACGTTTTTGTTGTTGGTTTTTAAATATTTAATTAATGTAATAATAATTAACTATACTCATCAAACCATTTTTATTTCTATTAAATATAAATATCAAAATTACCATACTATCAGGAAAGTCAGTAGGTACTGAAGTACTGATAATAGGTCAGTTGGCATGTATTATAGTTTAATAGTTTGTAGGTCATAATAATATAATATTAAATCGATAATTTTCCACCAAAAGCTAACCTATATTCTTTCAATGAAAATTACTTAAGATGTAACTGGGAAATTTGTATTTCAAATAAATGACTTAATTTTTTAAGAATTAAAATTTAAAAGAATCATAATATATTTATAATAAGCCAAGAATGCATATTATATATGTTACTATATGAGATATCCCTATATGTTACTAGTTATGTAACATTAGCAATGTATTTTAGCTATAATATAACCTTATAACTATATTATATTAATATTAGTCGGTGAATCTTGGATAAATTGTATGTTCGTATGGGCATATATTTAATCTTAATGGAATGACATTTTTGACATGATTTTATATTTCATACAACTATTATTTATTATTTATTCGTTACTTTTTCTCCCCAAGATTCATACCCAGAAATGATGCGAGTTTGTTTGGTCAACTATTCATAATGAATAATTTTAATAATATGTACTTGTACTGTACAAAAAAAAAACCATGCTAATGGTTACTATTTCTATTATTTTATGATATTTTATATTATTCGGCTAATATTAACATTATCCAAGATTTTAAATATATGCATTGCACTTAATGTTCATATTTGGCTAATGTTACATTATCCGAGACATTATATTATATATATTACGGGCACAAAATTAATGTGATCATTACAGAAGTGATCGTCAGTCGTGATCGACCGACTCTATAGCGATAATATAAATTTCTCATGTGTTATTGTTATATTCATAATACATATTTTAAAAGTATCAGATCTATACAATATTTATAGATATGTATTATGTAGTCTAAACGTACGGTATAGAATTATTATTACCTTTGCCAACCAACGTAATTGGAATCTCCATTAATTATGGCAGTGGCAGGCTGATGTAAGTAATAGGAACGCCCGTGCTGGTCGATAAAATGATGCGGTCGATACGCCAACATAAAATTTTGTTTGGGAACGTAAATCGGTTGTGTTTTGGCCACATCTTCAGTGGATAACGTTGGCCTAGACATTGAACTTTCACCTGGAATTGTAAAATATTTTAATTTATTTCAATATATTAACACGAAAATGGGAATATTTAGATAAAACTATGAATATATTAATAATATAACGTTTAATAATTGTATATAATACTGTTTCAGATTTTATTTCATATTACATAGCTTATTGATCAAATTAGGGTTATACCGCTATAATAAAATACTTGAAATATTATATAAACTATAAAGTATATTTTAATCAGGAGATTTCAGATTTTACTAATGTAAATTTATTTACTTTTGTAAAAAATACATAAATATATGTAATAATTTCGTTTATTCGTCTATGTTTTTATTTCAAATATAACGATTTGACATTTAAATTACAGTGTATAATTTGTTATAAGTATATAACTCAATAAAATAGTGATTTTAATCCTATTATTAGTATAAGTTAATACAGGAAATGTCTCTATAATTGGTTCACAACTACATCTGTAAATAATGAATAGTATTAATGATCTGTTGAGACGCGTTAGACCAGTTGATATGTCTGTACTTGAGGTGTGACCAATATCCTAGTATAATATTCTATTTCTATAGTCCACTGCACACTTATACTATATACTCGAAGTTGTTACTCGAATGTATAATGCATAACATAGTTTTACGAAATATAAATTATAATAACAGTAATAATTATTATAGTATGTTATTATCATTGCGTTACCGTTTTCAGTCAATATTTTTTGATTAGCAGAATCCTTAGAAGAATGACTAGTTTTTTTTCTCGCCGGCAAACTGTGCGTTTTCCATTTTCCTTCCATGAGCTCTCTCTCTTTGATCTCGACCTTTTCTAGTTCCTCTACTTTGGCCTGAAGAGCCCGTTGCAGTTGTATATATCTCATATGCAAATCGACCTATGGCAAACATCCAATAAATCGATTGTCACGCAATATTATTTACGTATATATTATATTAGTGTTCTAATAATAAATTCCTTACTTTTCGTACGCAGTCTTCAAATAATACAACCATTCTCATTCTAGAATCGCAGCTTTTTATAAAATTTACTAATGCTTTATGGTCAGCCTTTTCCATGTCAATGCCATTTATTGATAATATTACATCGCCTAAAATACGTCAATAACTTTTAATATCTTTTAGAATAAACAGAATATTAATATTGGTATCTATACACGATTTTTAATATTTTTACCTTCTCTCATGCCGGCTCTATATGCTGGTCCGTCATAGTCTACATGATCCACATATGTAATCATTTCAATCTCCTGTTCTTTTTTATAGTGAATGCCATAGCTCTGAAATAAAATAGTTTTTTTTGTTTATTTTATAAAGAACTCAAATAATTTTAAACAGAAAAATTATTTTACGTGTAAGAATTTAGCACAACAGACATAATACGCTCAAAAAAATTCAAATTACTTTACATTTATTTATTCTTCATTAATTATCTACAAAATTCTAAAAATTGTATGATACTGAAGGGAATGATAATAATATGTTCAATAAACCTATAAAAGAGATATGCCTAATTTTTGTCACGTAACTGTTGGAAATTCTGTAGATTTATAAATATAATTGAGATAGTAAAAAAAAATGCTGATAGGTAATTTAAATGAAAATATGCATATATAATATATATATATACTACGTATATTTGTGTTGCTTTAAAAATGTAAAATTGATTAATTAAGGAAGATCAAAATTTTTATTCGAAATCAAACTAATTAATTAGGTACCAAGTATAATTTAATTTACCTGGAGCATAAACCCATAGCTTCCGTTCTTTTTTTCGACAATTATTGTTCTTCTTCGTCGATCTTCTTCTGGTTTTGTAACAGTCACATGGTCACATTTTACACGATCTAGTATTTGATTCTGAAACATTAATTAACACCGTGAAAACCTAACCAAAATCAATTTTGGGTAATAATATTGTACCAGAACAATTCCATTACATTTCATTGTATATTTTCGGTGTCAAAACCCTTCATTTAAATTTAAATTGTATTCTAACGTGTTCGATAATGAAACAAGGGATAAAAAACATGCTTAACAATATATTTTAAGGTGTGACGTTTTAATGGACATTTAGGCGATTCATTTAAAATCCATCTGAAAATGTAGATTTACATTACCCGCAGTGGTATGATTTATATATATATACTATACGTACCAGTGCTGATTAATAACTGTAGTTTATTCAGTAAATTATCCATTTTAAGTACATACATAATATAATTAATCATAACTATCCTTGAATTCGATAATATTTATTATAATTATTATTATACGACATATTCGTATATTTGACATGATAATTGTTAGGTATTTATTTTATGAATAAAATATATATTATAGGCTTTGACACAGCCGAAATCTACGGAATTACTTTAAAATTAACATATTATATAATGGTGTAAAATTGATAATATGATGTAGGCACACGATTACATATTTGTAATGGATAATATTTTTGGTTGGATTGAAACTAGTGTTTCTGCAACGTGTGAGATGGTTTGAAAGGAAGTCGCCTCCGGGCTCCGGCAACAAAATGAACTACTAAGAGACGCGAGGTAACATAATATTATATCATCATTGCCAAATGGCATTAACAATATTTCATTTTAACTATAATTTTGACATACAAAAATATTACTTAATAATAATACAGCATCTATCTAAAAATAGTGATTAGATCCCATCAGAAATCAGAGATAGTATAGATATATACTTTAAACATCACGTGAGTATAATAAACAATCAGAGAGGTTGGCACTGTACGATCATTTATTATAATATTATACACTTTAATAAAACATGTCGATAAGACGAATTCTCTGCAGCAAGGACGTTAGTTAGTATTAATTATATTATTATAATTATATAATTAAAATATTAAAAAACAAAATGTAAAATAAATAAAAACAAAATATGTTTGTTTAATAGAAATCTGAGAAATAAACAAGACTCAAAATGGTCATATATTAAATATTAATTGAATATACAATTTATTATTGTACCTATACCTAACCTAACCTGTTCAGAAAGCAGAGTTGATATTAATCCGTATACATTTATATTTTTGAGTAGAAAATTTATTTAGAAAATGCAAATCTCTTAAGTCTCAGTGTAAAATTAATCGGTTTCTTTTTCCAATCAAACTAATCTTACAATTGAGTCATAATTAATGAAAAATTCTACACACGGAGTCAAACATGAGTTAAATATTAATATTGGTATATAGGAACACGAATAAGAGATAAATATTAAATATATAGGTCTTTTAGAATGACACATGTGGTTTTGCAAAGTAAAAAAATAACTTATTAGATATTAATATTCCTCAAGCACACATTACGATGGATAGGTATAAATAGGTACCTATTTAGTTTTTGATTAAATTTAAAATTAATATAGGTTACAATGTTACATTAACATTATTAATATTTATACAACGTTCTTGGAGTAACGTTATATAAAAACTTCAAGTTTTATATTATTTAATTTGCCACAAATTTTAGGTAAGAATATCTTAAGAACAAAATGTCTAGGTATAAATATATAGTAAATATTATTTATCAAAGTGTTTTATTTTCTGAACGGTATCTATACAGTAATATGTATAGAACCTAATTTATATTCATAAATTAACCAAAAAATATTTTTTTTAATATTAAACATATTCGTTGTTAGCAGTTTTCTGTTTAAATTAAAATTCTTATTTCGAATATTATCCATATATATATATATAAATATATATTTTGTATTTAAATTTTTTTTCATCTGAATAATATTCACTATACGGATATTTTTTTATATGATTTTATTTCCATGGATATATTTTACGGACATCTTTGATGGTTATCAACAATTAAAATAAAACTGTACAGTCATTTCAATTAATAATGTGATCTAGTGTGAAAGTAGGATTCGAATATTTCATAAAATAATAAAATATGATTAGATATTATATACATAATATATGTTGTTGTATGATATAATATATTCCCACGTCGTGTTTATTATAACACAACACTTTTGGGCTTATGGACACAACAGGAAGTGTTATGACATCAGACTGGATACCGAATACATAGCCTGTATACAGATGATAATATTTTCTCTCTCATTGACGTTAAAATAAATCGACTGTTATTTCGTTATAGACAGAGTAGTAAAACGCCCACATAACAATAATTGATTATAAAGTAAATAACGACTAAAAACACCATTGCGGTTTTGTTCAGAATTAAGAAAAATTAAATATTACAAGACCCGATCTCCGTTTAAGGTAAACCCGAGTGTCTGGAGGTTTTCAAGACTCTTTCACTTATATAAAAAAAAAAACTCGAACGGAACGACAAATACGAGTTATACAAATAACATGTGTGATTAAAATATAATATTAATGTATGAGTCTACTATTATTAGCGTAGTTGTCTGATACAGTTGATAGTAATATATTTTTTACGAAACGGTTAATGTGCTTAGAGTTAAATATTAAATTATTTTTTATAACTATTTATTTATGTGTATTTTATTTAACGGTGTAAATATCGATATTATATTTCGTAATAAATAAGTATACCTATCAATAAATACTTTAAATAAAGCAAGAAAATCATTTTTTCGCGAATATAAAATACCAATATCAGTATAAAATAATTATAAGTTTATTACAGCGGTGATTACTATAGATTATCGCGATATCACGTTAATTGCAGAATTAATATTATGTATAAATAAATAAATAAATGTATATAAATGCAAGTATTATTTATTTATATTAATTTCACCTTCTGTGTGACCTTCGCGACGCCGAGATGTACATAATATTATAATATAACGACATGAAAAACGAGCTTGTGCGATAGATTCGAATGGAGACGTCTTATATCCTCCGGACTATAGGAAATTACTCCACAATACATTTTTATTTAAGTTAGTTTGCTCCGATTGACCTCGTAAATTCATTCTGGTTTCAAAATACCGACCGAATTGGATTACAAAACGTGTCGAATCGCTTTTTGCATCATATTGTAAAGAGAATAAAAAATTAAAAAATCATGGTGTATATAATACCTATCATACAATTTGAAGTAAAACAATCGCAGGATACCTAAACAAGTAATTGTTTAAAAATATCAACAAATAGCTGCAATAGAATAACGTCAATAACATAGGATTTTGTGGCATTTTTCAGGATAATATAAATAATAATCATCTAAAACTTTAGATAACTTCGATAAGTACATACATTTCATACTTTCGTCAATATTTAAAAAATTGTATTATTTCATTAACTATGTATAACACTATAATAATATTTATAATATAGTAATAGTCCATATTTAAATGTTAGTTTTATGTTTAAAGTAGTACTAGTACTACAGTATATAGTACACACTTCGATTGATTATACTAATGATTGTCCAACATCTGTTTTATATAATGAAGTTATTAATTCCAGTGTTTTAATTGGAAAAAACATAGAAGAATGACGCAAAAAATAAATAAAAAATATGCGTCCTCTCGAAGATCAAATGCATTTTGATTTAGAACGGGTACACTGAAATATCTATAAAAAAAGAGGTCCCCTGTTATTCATTCTCTCATTGATTGTTTTATGTTATAATAACCTTCATTTCCGACATATGGAAATGGCGATAAGCTAATGATAATTAATATTATAATAAACTAAATTATATCCATGAATATTATTTATTTATTGATAAATGCATTTATAAAAAACAAACATAATTATATATATTATATTGGAAATGAATGATGGACAATAATATTAATTATTAATATTTTATATGTTTAGAATATTAAAACAAAAACAATAACATCCGGATGAATCAAATGTAATTAAAATGAAAAATAAAAATTAATGAATCCCATGGCATGTCCATGTTTTACAATGGAAAATAAAACTAGATAACTAATACGTTTCTATGAAGGAAGTAGGGGAATTATCATTATGATTATTATATATGCAATATGCGCCAACAATAATAAGAACACAAACTAAATATAATTATAATAATTATCAGCTATAATAGTTATAATGCGAGTGTATCAATACTATAGTTTTTTATTACAAGTCGACCAAAATATATTTAAAACTGAAAGATATTCAAATTGTGCGTGTTATTAAAATATATTGATAACAGACAACAACAGTATAATATAAAAATATTAATTATATTTACGCGTTGGTACAATGTAGAATCACTATCAGCGTGAAACTACGATAATAATACTATAAATTATAATGTTCGCGGTTGTGGTTTTTATTAACACGATAACAAAATAAAATTCATCTGATAAACATTATTAACTCGTTTTCAGCGAGGTGGCAATATCAGTCTGTATCCATTTAATATAGCAAAATCAAAAACCACAATAACGTAGAACTTACACGGAACTTCGAGTAAAACCTTCTATTAGCAAATTTAAAGAGAAACATATTTTGGAGGAAATGTCATATCCGTTTTGAAAAATATCAAAAAAAGTTATAGTGTGTTAATATTATATTTTAGAGAAAGTTCTTTGCCAGTTGATATCCTACAAAATGGATAAGAAATTATCTATGAAATGTAGTTTTTCTTAAAACTTGCTAACATTTTTTTATACTCTACGTCGCCGTCGTAAGAAAATAATGATTTCACATTTTCAGACGTGGTCGATAAAATAATTATACTTAGGCCTGTTGTATAACAATGGTAATGAATTCGATATATTCATATATTATATTATTGATGTATACATATAATATAATATATTATTTATAAGCATTGCGATTTATGTATGTTTATTCGATGCGGTCAACGAATATTGAGCGATGGTCGTTAAATAATATAATGCTGCTGTAGTGCTGTCCTAACAAATGGCAAAAACAAACAGAACCGGACATTGTACAAGGAACAGGTACAATATTAAAATATATTATATAGGTATATTAAACATTAATGTATTATTCATTCTGGCTGTAAGGCCAAATTCTCCAAATTGTATTGGAGTATTGCACTTTCCCTCCTAATTATACAATGCAAATAGATACGTAGGACATACAGGTATAAATATGTATAATGCGCATATTTAAGTGTAAAAACGTATAAATTCAATTAAAAATTAAATATTTATAATATTTAAACGTCCTCTTGGAATAATTGCGTAACCCTAACGCGATGATAATCAAAAAAATTATCGTTATAAAATAAATATTATATATAAAAACATATTATTATCGTTAAAATCAATTATACCATATAGTGAGTAATGTAAATGGGATAATATTTTTAGTGTTCAAATGAAGAAAACCAATACGGACGTAAAGATTTTAAGTTATAATTTATGGGTAATCCTTTTTAAAAACACCAGAAATACTGAAAAGCACCGAAGTCTTATAAAGTAATAAGAATTTAAATACATTTATATTCGATATTTAAATAATAATTGGAATTTAAACTAATAAAAAAGCGATACAATTGAGTTATTTTAGATGATGTTTTGAAACACCCACCCCCTCTGATTGACAATTATTTGCATCACAGAATTATTCATCTGTTTACAATTTTAGCAGAAGTACTTATGACAATTATTACAAAATATATGAAACATAATAATGCAATTTAAACTATTTTGTTATTATTGTTTTACAGTTTTACTTAATTTATAGGAATTATTAAACAGTAACTTCGTGTTATACAAATAAATGATGATGGGAAATACTCCCGCGTATACTAATATAATCAACTTATGTTTGATATATTTTAATATTTTAAATAATTCTGGCGTAGAATTCGTATTTTCAAGTACCTAATCCCATTTTAGTTAATTCATTATTATTATAATTATAGCTAATTAAATTCGAGACAAACGAAATACATAATATATTACACGGTTAAAGTTTCTAGTAAATATATTGTGCCATCAATTTATCATTACGGTCTGGTGAAATAATTGTGAAAATTTGAAAACAGTCTTTGGAAAATAATACCTATACTTTAGTGAAAAACAATTTACAGACACACAGTTTCAACATTCCGATTAGGAACGAACGTGGTTATTATATTATTGTCATAACACACAATTCATTAAAATAATTATTATCGTCATAGTCCGCTGCTGTTGCTGCTACAGGTGACTAAAACAAACAAAACCCGGCTGGCAATAGTACGCGGTCCGGGCTTCGATATAATAATTATGCAGTTTTTAACACAATCGTAATTATTAATATTATTAGTGGAAAAAAATTATAATAATAATTAACAAGCGTGCAATATGAAAGTTTCGTCGGTTGGTATGGCGCCAACGTTTAAAATTAAACATTCCGGGCAACGGAGGTATATGTTCGCGTGGCAAAATTATTTGTATATTATACAGGTCGTGTATCCGCGAGAATAATCACGACTGTCGTAATATTTATCTCTATTATAATAGGTGAACAATGATTTAAAAAAACGAAATAACAATACATAATAATTATGACATTACTATATGCATCTTTTAGGTTTTTTAAAGTAAAAAAGTTTTGTAAATCGGACAAATGTTACGTTCTGTATATATATTAATAGGTATATAAATTATATAATATTAAGTACCTATACGTATACAGAGTGATCAGAATTCCACGTTACACAAATTATGAGAATTTCATACGTTTCAAAAAATACAAAAAGTAGTGTCAAAAAAAAAATGTTATATTCATTAGGTATTACTTTTATTAATTTTGTAACACGATAGTCCAATCACTATTTGTACTTACAGACGTTACTATTTTTATTCTTTGGAATAATTTTGTCTTAATAGAGGATGACGTACCCAATAATCACAAAACGACCGGTGTCACAGCACAATCACACTCGCCACGGTCAGCTTGCACCGCGGAAGAGAAAGTGTTAAATTTCAATTTCTATATTCACAATTTGTATATTATAATTTCCATATATTATGCGAAACTATATTCTCTGATAACGCCGCTGTGTGTTTAACAAACCGTTGCGACAGCTGATACGGCGCATTTTTTAAACACAATTTTTTAGACTCTACAATATTTCACATATGGCATATTCTGTGTCGGAAGATCTGGATTTCAAGAGAGGATAATAATAACAATTCTACAAATCGAGTAACCGATTAATCGACATCCTTTTAAATTCGTGTAAACTATACTACTAGTTTTTGGGTTTAGGAAATCTATATAGAAAATATAAAAATGGATGGTACATTATTCTAAATCACTTATCGCGTTGTATATTGTGTGACTAGTTGTTTTTGTATTACCTATACGACTTTTCATAATTTATACTTTATTTTACAGGTACCCAACTAACCAACGTAACCAAATGTAAAGAGATTTAATAATGATGAAGTATATACTATTATAAATTATTGAGAGCTGCAGGTTGAGGTACATCATTATTATAACCAAAAAAAGTAAAATTTAATATTTTAATTTTAAAATGACATGCATAATTTTATATAATAATATTATAATATGGTATTCTATATAATATATATATATATAGTTATTTCTTTCGTAATAGGTATCTACGTGCATATAATAGTAATATTATTTCCATTCATTGTGACCTTGACCAAATCGCGTTTTTTTCACCATACGGTTTATATTTTTTTAAATTGTTTGTATAATATACCTATTTATACAAAATTCAAGGTTAAAATTAAACTGAAAAAGACACCACACAAACGATTGCCATAGTCTTCCAACGAAGAGTATAAAACATTTGCACTATCACGCTACAAGGTGATGATATATACCGACTAGTTTTTTCAGTTATATTATATACGTAGAATCCTACATATATATATATATATATATATATATATATTATACTCAATATTAGATATAATTTATATAATTATGAAGAATTTATTACGACCGTAGTAAGTATAGTAGTATACATTTTCTTCAAATATTTTAATTTGAGTTCAAATAAACAAGTAATGGTGTCACATATATACATTGTTATTATCCTTAAAATTAAATACATTTTTAAAAATTATTTATAATTATTTTAAAGATGAATTTAAAATAATATAACTGTCATCACTTATACTAACTGCGGTGACGATAAAATTAAGAGGTAATTTAGAAATCTATACATAAATATTGGTAAATGTTTAAATACGTCCGATGCATAATTATTAATGCGCTGAATGATATAAATATGCAATAAGCGCTCATATATTATATGTATAAATGTTAAGCTCTTCAATACTTGTACATTTACACCTTTAATAAGTCTAAATAATTGTAGTAATTAATAAACAACAAAACGAATGACTAAATACAATTTAAATAAATTTGTACTCAAAGTCAAATCCATTTTACTCATTTACAAATATCGAGTTACACTAATATTCAACGAGAAAAAAATTAATATATAAGTGACTTTATAGAGTGATGATTTAATTTTTAAATGTAAAAACAAACAAAATATGAATTATTATTATTTATTACCATCACATTGATTAAAGATTTAATCAATGATTACAATAAATAATATTATATAAAATAATTCATCTAAAATAAATTGTGTATTCTCCGAATTGATACGTTATAAATATTCTAATTTTTATATCAGGTATTACAAATAAATATTATGAACATAAAATACATATTAATTACATTTTAACATCTTGCATTAAAGTCAAATATTTTAAATAGTTCTAGAGAAAACTTGGATAAAATATGTAACTTGTAAAATATAAATTAGTAATTTTGGACGAGAAAAATGTATTTTTTATTTATTAATTTATTTAATATCTTCTAAATTAATAATGAACACTTAAAATGACCTATTTTTATTTTATATAAAAAAAAAAAAAACATTCAATACAAATATATATACCACATTAGGTAATACACAACTTCTCACGCAATGTTTTGGTCTACTGCAACTAAGACTGACGTGAGATTTTTTAAACTAGTCTAATTCTATAAATTTTATTTTCCGCGCATTGTATAACAAAATTTAAAAAATTAATCAAAAGGTCATTATTATTTAAAAAAAAATATTACTTTTTAAATATTGACCGTGATGGGTTAATACCTAACTGATTATCTTATATGGATAATACCAGTTAAATGATTTATTTTTAGTAGTAAAATGTATAAGAACTAAAGGTGTTCTACATAAAAGCAGTGCTCGCTAAATTCGATTTTATACAAATAAATTACAAAATTTGTATAAATATGATGCTATATAACTACACAAATATACATATATTGTGAGAATTTAAAATATCTATTATTTTATAAATTTTATCATTTTTACATGTCAACTTTCCCATAGGAATATAAATATATATTATAATTGTCATTCAAATAAACTCAAGAGTAAAATTATTTTAAAAAACATTCTGGTGTGAAAAAATTATTTACGAACGATCACACCGAAATTAATTCGTGTAAATAAAAATATATTTAACCAAAACCGTACAACAATGGACAAAAATTTACCTAGTCCTTGGCATATTGTTAATTGCTTTGTCAGTTGTATGGTATATAGAGACGATTGTCGGTAAGTGAAAGCACATAAAAAATATATATGGGTGTGTCGTTTTGCCAATTGGTTAAAAAATATTTTTTAATTTTTTTCCTCACATTATAACTGAAAATTAAAAAACAATATAATAGTATTTTTTTAGTAAAAAACTAGTATAGGCCCTTTAGTTCTATATTAGAACGATTTAATTTTAATTAAATATAATATGTATAAAAACGGACTAACGTCACTAACTATTGTTTAGTTTTAATTTATCTCAAAATAGCGAATAATAGTATACTATACCAGTAAAATTATATACGAAACATGAAACAATTACAGTAAACAGATATAAATTATCGTTAACTTTTGCAGCATTATATATTATCACATAGAATACGAATATCCAAATATGATTATAAAATGTAATTTCTTATAGTTTCAGTCATAAATTATATAGATAATAATGAAAAAAAACGAAAAACAGTTATTAAATACTCAACATTAATAAATAAAGATAATAATAATTAATTAATTAATTAATATCATAGAATGATTTTTTTATAAGTGCACAAATTACTTTTGTTTTAAGTATAGTTAGTGTTATGTGATAGATCACTATAGGGAAATTACAACTAAAAATCTATTCAACTTCTCTGTGTAGTTACAAGAAGTATTTTCAAATGTTATTCCGAAATTATGTAGAACAATTCATATATAATTATATCATATTATCATTATATCATGATATAATATTATTATAATTATAGCCTATAACTTATAGGTACGTATATCGTATATGCCAATTTTATATGATAAACTATTATACCGATTTACCGAGGATTCTGGCTTCCATCCCCCGATATTTGAACTCAAATTTTTTTCTGAAGAAAATATGCATTTTCAGACAAACAGTAAAAAAAAAAAAAAAAAAATGCTTTAAGTAACTATTCAAAACAACTGACTTGTAAACATAACATGTATATAATATATATAACATATTGTTTTAAATATTTAATAACAAAAAACTTATTTCCACGTATTATTAATAATACTGTAATAATAATAATTATTGTGCATTATTTTATACGTGTGGACATTTATAACTATATAATATTAATTAGGTATATAATTTATGCCTTGTAATATTACGTTACACTAATAGTTTAATAAATATAAAACTATATATTAAAATTAATAAAATTTTGATATGAAATTATTATATTTTAATGATATTTAGCAAGAAAGATGGATAAAATGCAATAGAATAATATTATATACGTACGAAATGTATTTTAAGTAACTATAGGTATCTATAATATATACTACAATAATATTTAATATTTTTAAATTTTACATGAGGTAGGTACGTAATTTGTTTATTTATAATTATTTAATATTAATTTATATTTAAACGTCTTCATTATATTAAATATAAAAATGTTAAACTGTAGTTAGGTATAGTAGTAATAGTAATTATATCACATCGAATTTAGTATTTTAATTTAAAGAAATTATAATTGATTAAAGTTAAATGTTAAATAATATGAAAATATAAATTGATTAAAATTTCCAAACCACAAAAAAAAGTAAATGAACAATGAATAATTTAAATAGTTAACTAATAATGCTGAAATATAAAATTATTATACCCCAAAAAAATATGTTTCTAATTACGAAACAATAACAAAAAATTTATGATAATTTTCATAGTTACTGTGAGTAATGGTGACAAGTGTTTATTTTGCGATTTTTGTTTTTAACGAATTCATATCTACCAAATGTAAATAGATACACAAAGCAAACAGAAAAAGCGGAGGGTTAATGATTCTAGACGTTCCTCTTTCGTCCCTTTGGTTTTCGGATAAATTAGTAATGGAATGGTATATTATAATATTAAGAATTAAATGCAATGATTACATTCGAAAAAATAATTCTGAGCAAATACTACAGTCAGATATACAATATATACATACTGTTAATATTTCTTTTTATACTTATATTTTATTTATTTATCAAATACTATGCATCAGAAAAATTAATTATCATAAAATAATGAAATTCAATTATGTCAAAAACTCAAAAATGTAGATTCCGAGAATTTAGCAGTTTTTCAACTGTTTTTCGGTAGTTTTTCATATCTTTACTTATACTTTCGAAAAATTACCTAAATAAAGTACCAACTAGATAAAAAATTTTACCGAAAGCACATCCTATTTGTGATAATTGGACCATTATTTCTGCTAAAAATACAAATATATAAAAAAAATCACACATCATTGTAAACCCAATTACTCTTCTTCTTCTTCGAGTAAACGGCCATTAGGACTATCCCGTTAAACACCCCTCCCTCCAACCATCTCTGTTGGATGCTCGTTCCTTCCGATTTGATCCTCCACCTAAGGCACTTACATCTTTTTGAACCACATCTTCTCATTTCATACAAGGTTTTCCCAGCGTTATTGTAATACATTATTCACTTCGTTCAAAATTTAATATCAATAATTAATTAATTATTCGAATATTAGGTATAATATATGAACTTAAAGTAGCTTTTTCACGTTTTTTATAAAATTTTAATTCATAGGAGTTATATATGGTGATCAATGTAGATTTTATTGAAAATCAATTTAAATTTGATAAAAATTAATCAAAAATTGGTACAATAATGAAAAATATTGAAAAAACATCAATATACTTTACTTTTATACTACATTGTTTTTTCAATAATATATTCAATGAAAACCTTAACAATTGCTTATAAATTATAATACACATTTTAATTATAATATTATTCAATATTAAAACTAATTTGTATAATATTTCTGACGAAAATTTTATACATAAAAATATTGTTTTACGTGGTAACGATATGTTTGTTTATTATCTTAAATTTAATGCAAATTATAAACATGAACGCTCGCTTGCTATACATTTTATTACGTTTTACTACATTTTTTTGTTATTATTTCAATGTTGAATATTAGTCATAAATTATTATCGAATCGCACAATTATTGGACTTTGGTATTATATTTTTATGATCAATTATATTACTGTAAATATTAGAATTTATTCGTTGATTGTATACTGCTATATTACACAATGGTAAAAATCGTATATTTATTATAATGCATGTAATAATTACTGTCACTTAAGTGTGATCTTGTAATTTAATAATATATATATTTATTGTATATCAATGACATAATATTGATAAATGATGTCTGGGTGAATGACTAGCGAGCCACGTCGATGACTCATACCTACTAGGGCGCAAAATTACTCGTTGGTCACCCTCTCATACGAAAACCTAATACTCTAATAAGTAATAAGCTATAAACTACTATATATATATTATACGTTCGAGTGTAATTATTACTAAGGCATGCAGCCATTCAAGAATAAGTATAAATATAAACTCTCACTCCAACACAATAAATAAAATATAACTATTGTTGTTATATGTATTATAAATTCTCAATATAATATTGATATTTAATAAATAATAATCTCGATGATTTAACAAAACAGTAATGCATAGACAATAACATATTAAAATATTGAATCAATAAAAAACTAGCGATAGCACACACTGTGAGATGTCCTAATTTTCTGGTTCTATAAAATATGTATAATAGTATGTATACACGTGTTTTTTTTTTATAATGGTAACCTTAACCACGGAAATTAAAAATAATTGTAAAGTTATGTTAGAATTAATTTACATAGGTAAATATGTCTCATAAAGTACTGCTGTCTCCTATATTTGTATTTTGTATTTTTTATTTAAAAAATGACTTTTAATCACCAAGTTGGTTTTTTATGGTTGTATTGCATATTTAGTAAATTGTCATGGATTTATAATACATATAATATTCACTTTGCAATTTAGTACATAAAAATCTCGTGATATCAGCTACTGAATAATTCGACTTATGTTAATTATTATCAATGTAACACTGAAGAAAAAAACAATTTTATAAAATAATAAATGTATTATTTATATAGGTAATATAATGTAAATCGTTTAATTATAATAGGGAATACAACTGATTTTATAGATAATTTTTATGGGTAAATTTCTTATATAAAAAAATTTAAACAATATAATAATATACAGGATAATGTAATATAGGTAATAGCCATCTAATTAATGTTAATTATCACTGGAATATACATCAGTGTCAGCCTATCAAAGTTGTGATTTTATTTATCGAAACTTCCAAATTGTAAACAATAAATATTTTTTGAAATAATTTAACTATTAATATAATTAAATTTTATTATCTCAGACAACAGCAAAAACATAATAATGAATCAAACAAACAAACAAACAAACAAACAAGAAATAACATAATTACAAGGATAAGATAGAAAAAAACAAAAACAAAAAATAAATTATAATAGATTTTATGACAAAGGCTTAAATTTGTATGTATAGGCCAGAACTTCTATTAAGTCTAATAACTTCTATTAAGATTTTGATATTATCCATGTAAAGGAAAAACGTCTTCTATATATCTTCGATGATCGTAAGAGACAACTAAAATTGCATTGATAAATGTATTTTCTGGACAAAAATAAATATTGTCTTGAAAAGATCAATTATATTTTCATTTTTCATCGATGATTTGAATGAACGCACACTAATATTTTGAGTAAAATGTGGAGAAAAAACCTAGACACCCTTACAATTTGACCAGATTTCCAGGCAGAAGCCAAACTACTCATACCATTTTTTTTATAACAGATAATTTTAACAGTCTTATGTTTCATTAAAATATTATTTCTATAAAAATAATTACATGTTATGATATAAAAACTGAACGTTTCTCATAGGATTGACGTAAATAACAATAATAATGAGCTCGACTATAATATCAATTGACATTGAGGTTTAACCTAACGACCAAGTGTTTAAACCTCGGTTTAAAAAATAAAAACGTAAACAAAACGCATACCTACATTCGTGGTACGTATTCAGATGGAATTAATGCACATCACTAGTAAAGCTTTAGTTACTCCAATAAAAAACAACTGCTTTGTTATTTTTAAAACACGACGTGCGCGTTTTTAGACAGACAGTGCTGATGATGTGAAAAAAAATATTGATTTAGACTCTAGACTTTAGTTTAGACATTGGGACAACAATGTAGTCATATATAATAATATTTTTGTGGTGATAGACGTCAAGCGATAACAGTTAATTATCATTACCAAACACCAATAATTAATCACAATTGCGTTATCTAAACCGACGGAACCAAAATATAGACGTAAACATTGTTCCATTATCGACCGTCTCGAGAGCAGGCAAAATATATTTTGTTCAATGGATGAAAAATTTGCCGTAAACAAATTATATTAATAACCGACAAAATACCATCATAACGGTTATAACAAACTACCTATAATATAAATTATGATACTACCCACACATTATGAATGTAAAATATTGTTAATCGTTATGCGAATCTCACCGGAGTGTCGTACTCGTCCTGTTGATAAATGTCCTCGTTGGACGACCATTGGTGCGAAAACGACTGTTTCCGACCAGATTTCCTGTCCGACGACTTTGGCGAACTCATAGCCGACCGTACATAACCCTGCCACTCGCGAGAAGTATAATATTTCACATTAAATAATAAGAACGATTAATATTGAAAAAAAAAAAAATGTCGTCGGTATCGCTATTAAAACTTGAAACACGTAAAAGCAAAGCGTATTTTGGAATAATAATAAAAACGCATCGAAAATCGTAACACGGACGCTTTAATCGTGAAAAGAAAAAAGATAATTGACGGATATCATGGTTGAAAAAAAAAATAATAACAATTTGTTACATTGATAGTGAACACAACGGCGGTTTTGAGCGAGTCGCGGACACCAAAGAAAAAACAGAGAACGTCGATACGACGCGCGTCGACGACTGACTGGCCGCTGACGACGCCGTCGGTGTCGCACGAGCGGCGGCCGCGCGTGCGTAGTCAGCTGTTCGCGCCTTGGCGGCAACCGTCCCGTCGCCCGTCGATGACGATCCGCCGCGAGTGGCGTACGTCCGCTGTCATCGATCCCGTCCGCGACCCATCGATTTATTCACATAAATATTATTATAACAATGAAATAACCAGTTTGCTCTGCCAACTGGCAATCACACTTCAAGTGACCGAAAGTATTTAAACTTTAGAACATGAAGTTTTAGCTTAACCAAACGATTGGACGGAACTACAGGGTGTGTTAAAAATAAAAATTATCCTTTGTATTTTTAAAGGCTCCTATAAAAATTTGGTATATATTTTACAAAATATCAAATTGATATAGGTACACTGAAATAATGACTCGAGTCCACTTAACTTTTTTCAATAATTTATACAAATGTTATAGATACTAACTTGTTTTTTTAATATTTTATTAATAGTTAAGTACATATTATATTTAAACTATTAAATCTTTCAACAATTTTAAAGTAAATTTTTCATGTAGAAAATTGTTTGTAAATTTGAAATTAATTTATTGTTTTATGTATTCCTAAAAGAAGGGATCCAGGTACACTATGCTTCTATCACCCTTCGTTAACACTCATGGGCACACTTTAATGTCGAACCAAGATTCTACCTGTGAATTGGGTTTGTTTTCGGGATAATTGTTGTAATGAAAATAAAAACCAAACGCGCCTAATTGAAATGATGGCGCCGCGGCGGTATAATATGATTATATCTAACGAAGTAACGACGATGAATTTCAATGCAGAAAAGTATGCGCACGCGCGTCCGATAAGTATATGACGTGTCAACGCTTGCACATCGCATATACTTAATATTATCACATAATATAAGATACCGAAAACGTTTAAACATCACCGAAATATTTTTCAAATTTAGAATAGGAAATAAAAACAACATTTAAATACAACAATATAATAATAATATTATAATGATATACGATTGGTGGAACAGCCAATATTTATGTCGTTGAAAAGTATTATAATAATATTATAATTATTAACTTTTGTTAGAATATAAACCTATGTCAGCTTAGATTTAACAATAATATTTAAGTTCGATCGATACCTACCCTACCAAAAATGACAAATCGTATAAAATATACTTACCTACTTTATAAAGAGCGCCAGACCGTAAAGGCGGAAATGTTAGTATAATAAATAAGTATAATAAAAATACTTATAAGTTGTTTAGTTTGTTTGACTTCTCGCGAACAAATGCTGTAGGTATTAATTGCGTATTATACATAAAAGCACAATAACATTATAAATTTTCAAACACTCTGTTGACTTGTTTGACACAAATAACGGATAGGTAGGCCGTATGCACTTACGTCTTACCGTTGTTCGCCGATATAGCGGTCATATTATTATTTAAATTGCAAATCAGTACGACAATAATTATATATATTAGTATATATTGCTATGATATTATACAGTGTAGCAGTAATATAACTATATAACGTAACCTAATATTAATATACTAAATGTAGTAATTCGTAATATCGTTGTTAATTAATATATTATAATATTATCCAATGTTTTAGTAAATACAAGAAGATCGGAATGATGTTAAAAAAACGATGGAAATAACATTAAAAAAGTAATTATTAATAAAACCTTGTAAATGTATAATAATTTAAAAAATATATTTATTAGTAATAACAATTTTATAATAACTTTAAATATATATTATAATATTTTTTAAAAAAAAATCTATTTGCCATTGTCTTAAATTCTTAAATTAATATGCGTTCAATTAAACAATTTCTATCATTAACTTAAAAATAATATATTTTTTATACAAACTATTTGGTACCTATACTATAATGATGCAAATGAAACGTATTATGCATTAGAAAAGAATTGGGAAGTTCAAAAATGACCTAAATGAAGTACCAAATAGATAAAATTAGCTATTGAAAACATAACCTATTTGTGGTAATCGAATCATTATTTTTCCCCGAAAAAGTATTTACATACCTACAAAATTAAATAAAAAAATACACGTCATTATAAAACCAAACAATCTTCGCTTCGCTTTAAATCTACAATTCAAAAGATACACATTTAAAATAATTTGTAAACCAATATTTAAATTGCAAATTATGATAACTAAATAGATTTATTGAAAGCGATTGCTAATTGTTTATCGGTATAAATATTTATTAAACATAATAACGTAGGTATTAACAAAAAACAAAATTCATTTAATTTAAAAATAATGTTTTTGAAGAATTATGTTGACGAAAAGTGTTATTGATGAATTGATTATTATCGAATTATTTATGATTATCCATTTCCGAAATTTACTAACTGACGTAGTATAAGGAAATGTTCTCCGTCTTTGTTGTATTTCTAAATACTTCCTTGACTTTATGTGTGCTTATTATAGTACCTTCAATATACAATACACGTTCAAGCGTTCAACACATTATGGACTATGGTCAAAGGGATATTAGATTTACCAATACAGTTCACAAATTATCTTCTATAGTTCCATTGAGTATCTCTATAATAAATATATATATATATAATAATATAGATGACATTCAAATTGTGTCTGTCGACCATCATATGAACAGTTTTTATTTTCACTAATAAATTATATTTGCTTATTATAACTATATAAATTTATCAATATGCATTAATTGGATTACCAAATCCATATTTTGTAAACACATACGTATGTAGATAATAGCAATAGCTTATACAATGATGCTAAGTAGAACTTTGATAAATTGAAAACTTCAACTACAAAAAATATTGAATCTTCTAATTAAAAACTTAAATTTATTAACAAATATATTTTTCTTTTTCAAAGGGCTAGTCCATAAATAAAAATAAAATAAAAATTTAAGTTTATATGTATAAATGTTAAAACATAATATTTTGAACATAAAAATGTTTTATATTATGTATATAATATATTTAATCAAGGTTGCATATTTTAACAAACCAAACTATGCTCTTAGAATCTAAGGACATGCTCAACATCAACGACTTGATTGACTCTCTAAATACTTCCTTGATTTCGTGTGTGCTTAGTACGTTCAATGTTCATTGAACACATTATGGTCAATTTATTGGTATTAGATCGGCCAATACAGTTCATACATTTTCATTGACACTGTAAAATATAGTAAAGTAACATAATATAAATTTGAATGACATGGAATCGTCTGATTTAAAAATATAATAAAAATGTATGTATAATAGAATAATGAAAATCATTAATTTGTTGATATTAACACATTGTTATGAATATTTACTTCATGAAAAGATTTCATTAAGGAGATAAGCAAGATTTCTTACTCACATATTATATACCTAATATAAATAATATATTATTACTAAATAATGAATACATTATTTTTGTTATTTATACAATATTAGTGTGTACAGTGTATCTATTTTTAAATGTCAATACTTTAAAAATTAAAATAATAATAATTTAAAAAAAAAATTGTATTAGCCGTATTAGGTATATAATTATTGTTGCTACAACCTTTCTCATTTTATAAACATTATATTATGTACCTAATTTATTGTAACTAGCAGGTTATGTTCAGCGCCTAAAATTATTGTATTTTGCTACTGAATATACATGTTTTTTGTAGGTACCGAACATAAATATAATTAGAAAATTGTACATTATTACATTAATTACTGCACATTTCGTATTTACCATTACACACAATTTTAGGCTCTGGTTACATTATTTTTTATTGAAAATTAAATTATATAAGACGTATTTATTTATAACTTTATAAGGCATACCTAATAATTATTAATCATATTGTTATATTGATATAATAAATGTAAATAAACTTTGTTAAACTCTTAATATTTATCACAATCTTAAATGAACCGATATTGATATCAAAGTAATCTTATTTTATACTTTTTGAATTTGACCCTACGATTTACAAAACGTATATTTGTATTTTAATTAATTTTGTTATCTACTAGAATAAAATAATAACTTATAATTTATAGCTTATAGCAGTGTTTCCCGACCTATGGATTGCGACCCAATTTTGGATCTTATATAAATTGTTTGATGAGTCGCTATGTAAACTAATTGCAAGTATACAATCATAACTTTAATTAAAATATCAATAATTAAAACAATTCGTTATTAATTAAAAATAAATTATCAAACAAAATCAAAAGTATCAATAGTATTCTGTATTAAATTATTATAAATATTTAAATGATAGTAAAAATTATGTAAGTAATTACTTATTAAAAAAAATTGTCACCATCATACAAATTTTAAATTTGGGTGTCACCATAACAAAAAGGTTGGGAAACATTGAATGTAGAGATAACATTGAAAATTAATTTCGAAAATTATACTAACGCAATTATTAGGTAGTAATAAAATATTTATAAATATTATTTTAAAACCTAATTTTATGCTACTATAATCTTAAAATAAGATACTATTATACAATCAGGAGCACCATTTGGGGGGGAGCCGGATGGACCATGGCTCCCCTATTTTTTTACGTACTTTATCGCGCCGATACATAATATTCAAACGCCATACGCCACCTTCTTAATCTACAATAACATTGTTTCAGACTTATTGTAAATTTGTATATTTGTACCCTTTTGTCGTTTGTATTTTGTGTCATTATGGTTTGTTGAGCAGTGAATATATAGGTATGTTTAGTAAAATTAGGTATAATTAAAAAACATTGTACATTCCTAAAAAATGCATCGCAAATGAAGTTGTCAGTTACTAATATAATTTTAATATCAAACAAAATTGGCCCGATCAGCGTAAAGCTTGGCCTGCTTCAATTTTCGCTCCCCTATTAAAATACTGAAATGGCGCCCCTGTATACTATAATTATTATTAACAAAAACTAATATTAAGTTTTACTACAGAGTAGGACAAAAAATAATAATAAATAAATAATAAATAGTTTACATTAGTATTATAATTTTCAGAAATAATAAATACACGTATAGAATAATTAACAATATATTGTATTGATTATTAAACATTTTTTTTACACATAAAATTCCTCACTAATTTTCATCTAACCTAACTACTAACAACTAAGTATACAAGTATATATAATATATATATACATATTATACATATTGAATTAAATATTTGTTTTTATTCTAATCTTAATAGAATACAGGTAAACAAATTAAATATTAAATGTTTTAATTAGTAGGTAGGTAACTAAAATATTATTATTTAATTAATATGTACAATAATATATAATGTAGATACATTAATTAGATATTCTTGTATTAATATTCACATAAAACATGTTTTTCCTGTCTTTTAATTGTGCTTTAATTAGCAGAATCATTAAATCATGTGGTTTCTATTATATAATATAATGAATAAATAATTTTAATATCAATATTAGGTATTAACAGAATTACATATTTACATTACACAATGAAAATTAATAATTATCTGACGTTAACATAACAATTTATACTATAAATTTGCATTCTGATAGAATCGATATAAAAGGAATATTATGAAGTTTAAGTAAGAATAAGTTGAAGTTTTTATATTATTCACTTATATATAGGCAAAGGGGACAGAATTTGTTTAAAGAGGGGAGGGGGAGAATCCAAACATGGACATTTTTTTCATATCACAAACATAAGTTTAATATGATTTGTAATAGATATACATTAATGTGTTAGTGTATTACAATTTTTTAAACTCGTAAATTATATTATTATATCATTACATATTATGTATTTAAATGATAAAATACTTTAAAATATACATATTAGAAATATTAAAATTTTTAAATTACTTATAATAAAAAAGATTATTTAAACATTTATACGATCTTAAGCAACTTTCCCGTTCGGACCTGGAGACTATTCTATTGGATACGCCACTGGGCTATAGGGAAGTCGTAAATAATTATATTTTAAATTATTTTATTGGACAATAAAGGAATAGTCTGATAATAACCTAAATTTTACTTTATACTTCATAATATTACACGTTACAACTTACATTTATAAAAATAAATTATTTTTGTCAAAACTTGAATAATAATCATCGAATATATTTTTAAAATGTAAGACTTTTTTTGGGGTAGCAAAACTATACCCTTGCTATCCCAAAAAAACTTGTAGGGTAGCAAAGATATCCCTTGATACCTCTTAGTGACGCCTATGCACTAACACGTATTCGATGATTAATGATTTTTACTTATGACAAAATACAATTATCAAAATTTAAGATATAACACTTAAAAGTTAAGTTTAATTAGCAAATTGCTGTCTATGATAAATGTACAATTAAAATTTTACACAATCAGTTTGGTACCTATAGCTATTTATTTACAATAGTATGAACGTGGCATTAATTTCGTGTTGAACGTCTGAAAATGCAAATTTATAGATTATAGAAACTATTGTATACGTATTGGTTTATTATTATGTTTTGATATTTAATATTTTATACAATGCATTATTTACTAGCACAATTTGGAAATACAATTAATTATTTAAGATTTATATTTAAATTTTTGTTTTTATTGAATTCACTAATTAGTTGATTGATTACAATTTATAATTATTAGGAACATTAAAAATTGTTAGAGATATGTGTATCGTTTTGAATTTGTTCAAACTCTGAAGGGCGCGATTGTATGGAGACGGACAAAGACGAAATTAAAAACTGTTTGGAACACTCGTATTTTGAACATTTAAATCCGGCAGATGGCGCGGAAACTTATTGCTGTTCGCGACGGACGTCCTTGTATATGAAATGTGCGATTTTGATACAAAATAAACAAACGATTCGTATTAAAATTTATAAAAGTTAAATTTTCAAGTTTATCTAGATCGTTTGTGAAAATTTCCATTCGTTTAAAAATAATAATAAATACCGTTTATCAAACTCGCATTTTAAAAATTCTAACTGTGTTATTGAGTATACACCGAATACTTATATACCTCAAATTGATCTGTAAAACCAACTCCGGTTCCCTTTCAATACGAATAAATCTTTCGCCTTTTACTAAAGATTTCCGTGGAGGGGAGCATACAAAGGAGTCTAGAAATATAATTTTTTTAATTGCCTGATTTCGGTCGGGCTCAGTTCAAGTTGAGTTAATTCATTTTCATACGAAAACATATGATGTGTTATATATGTATATACATTGTAAATGCTGGTATTGTATATATTAATGATAGCCTAGGGTTTAAATTAAACGATTTATTAAAATTTGAAATTTTGTTTGTTTTTGCTATGTTTTTTTTTTAAATTGTGTTTAAAGACACTTTTTCGGATAGAAAGATAGAAATAATATCTCATTTTTCAAATTTCTCAAAAGTTTTTCCTTGCGAGAAGAAAAAATGGCGGGAAATAGGCAAAATTACGATTTCTGTTATTTTAAATTTTTTTATTTTGTGACGACTAATTGAGTTTTGATTGTAGGAACATGAAAATTTTTTTGAGTACTAACATAAGTAATATACAAATATGGTAAAACTTTAGAAGATATTGGTTGATATTCTGACTAAGTATAGAGATTTGAAATTTTTTCTAAAAATGTTAAAGATTACCTATAATTTTTGGTTATCGGTTTAAAAATTTTATCAAAGTCTATTCATAAACTACTTAATATTTTTACAAAATATTTTGAAAATCGTAAGACACAATTTTTTTAAGCTTCTAAAATTTGAATATTTTTAGTAGAATTGAATATTATGAGTTTTTTTTTTATATATGAAAACACTTTTTCGGGTAGAAATAATGATCCGATTACCATAAATAGGATATGCTTTTGTAAGTAAATTGCATCTAGTTGACACTATATAATGGTCATTTTTCAAATTTCTTAAAAGTTTTTTTTTTTTGGGGAGAAGAAATATTACCAAAAAATGACGGAAATCGTAATTTTGATGAAATTGATTTTAAATTTTTTATGCTAACTAATGCAATTTTGAACGTAGGTTCTTTAAATTTTTATTGAGTTTCTCATAGGTAGTTTACACACGTGGTAAACTTTTGGAATGACCTATCAGTATAATATATTATATTATATTGAGTTTTGCTTAGAATCGTATTTTATTCTAATACAATATCATTGCATTCAAATCTAAATTATAATAAACCACTATTTTCTCGAGAGAATCTCCTGATCGTTACAACTGATGATCAGAAACACTCAATTGTTCTTATCACTAGACGTACGTATAAAGGCGTATAAAATTCAAATTATATAAAAAAATATAAGAGCGTTTGATCTGTATATTATTTGAATTGTTTATAATTTTGCAAATTCACATTACACCAAAGACTGTTCTAGACTTCTAGTTTAACTGTTTACATATTATTAAAACAGCTATACATTTCAAAAAAATATTAAATCAAAATATTATATTAAAACTTTTAATTATTATTATTATACATTCAATAATAATTTTAATAATAAGAATCGATTTTTAGTTAAATCAATTATTTACTATTTTTATGGTTTGTTGCATGAAAAAATAAGAGGTATGACAGAAAACTTCCGTTTTTATCATGCTTACGCAACATCCCTCACCGCGTCCAATATAGTGACGTAGGCTTTTCGGCTCTTTTTAGGTAATTGGACAAATATTTACATTCATTTATATACGATTATATAATACAAAATATCATGACTTATACAAATAATAATAACGGACAATTGTTAATAATTTTTATGCATTATTTATAATAAAAAAAATGATAACTCATCGATTAAGTTTTTATGATAACAATGCCGAATAGCCCGTGTTACAATCACAAGATCGCCAAAAAAGGCGTATTGCTGTGATAATTCTTTATTTTATCATAGTTTGTTACTATAATATTTTGTGATATTGAAATAATTAAAAAGCAAGTCATTTTTTATTGAAAACTTTTCGGTGGGGAAAATAACGTCGATTTCAACGGATCTGACGTGTATTGGTCAAACTGATCGGAACATTCCGTAATCAATTTCCCTTATCATTTTCGACGCCTGACGCGCGGCATCACGTGATTTTCCGGTCGAGAAAACTTTGGTTTTTCTTTTCGAAAAAAAGTTAACTATGCTTCTGAGCTTGTAGTTAATAATAAAAATAATATTTATTTCATAATTACCGTTGTTAAAATCTCGTCCGTTCACCATGGTAAGTGACTCATTTATCGCGTTTTACTTAGCGTCTGTGAAATTGACGCGTTTACAATGTTCTATTTGTACATAATTCGTTTGTTTTACGTTTTTATTTTAGAAACCATTAATGTTGCAAGGGCACGAGCGTGCCATTACTCAGATAAAATACAATAGAGAGGGCGATCTGTTGTTCTCATCCGCCAAGGACGTGACGCCGAACGTTTGGTATTCGTTGAATGGAGAGCGTCTCGGCACGTACAACGGCCATACTGGAGCTGTGTGGTGTATCGACGTCGATTGGAAAACTACAAAGTTTCTGTCCGGAGCTGCCGACAACACGCTACGACTTTGGGACGTGTCTACTGGTAACAATGCTTTGGTGTAACAAGAAACAATGATGTTTAAGATCTGTCCATGAGTGAACAATCAAACTTTATTATTTGTTTAGGCGTGGAGATCGGAAACATAAGTAGTAATTCGGCAGTGCGTACTTGTTCATTTAGCTACTCGGCCGATCTTGCAAGCTACTCAACGGATCAGGCTATGAAACAAGAGTGTGAAATTTTCATTGTTGATGCTCGTGACGACGAATCTTTTAGTGAGTCTTGTTGTTTTTCAACTTGTGTTTCCTAACAGTTGAATAATACATTTTCATAATTAACAATATAAATACTTTATGTATACTTTCAAGTCAGTAATTTAAACGTCAACAAATAACAATACATACTATAATATTGTAATAAATGTAATAAAAATAAGCTGTTCTTTACTTGGGTAATTCAATTAATTAAATATTTTTAGTTTTCATTTAGTCTTATATAATATTATTAATTGTATATTTATTTGTAATATTTACATTACCTCTCATTATAATTACATTCTTTTTTTTAAGTTTATTATATTTTCATCAAATTTATGAATAAGGTATTATATTAGGTATTATTGTATTATTTTAATCCGTGCAGATTACAGTTTTTATAATTTTCTTATAAACTATTTTTTTACAAGTTGGTACATTTATCATTTTTTAATCTGTTTTTCTAATTATTCAGACAAATGATCTATATATTAATGATTCACATTTAAAGTTTATTGCTTTAAATTATAAAATGTTATATTTATAGTTTATATATCTGTTTATTAAAAATTTAATTTAAAATGTTGGCCCATTACTTTATTAAATTTGTATTGTTTTAAGTGGTATTAATTTATCAACTTTATAATTTTTTAGTATATGTAAAAAAAAGAATGATTTATCGACATAAAAAAACTATTAAATGTAATATAAATTCTTATTAAGAGTTCTTTTCATAGAAATATGAAAACTACTAGATATTTAGAAAATACAAATTATGTTATTTTAAATATTAATAAAACAAGAGCAGTTTTACATACTCTTTTCCATTCTAACAACATATTACAGTTCTACCAGACTAACATCAATTATATTATATAAAGTAGTTGTAGATAATTTTTATTTAACAATCCGTGTTCGTCTGCCCGATTTGTTTCAGTGTTCAGATGTCATCACATGTAAAATACTGAGGAGTGGGCCTTGTGTGTCAAAATGTGTGTTCAACTCACTCTTATGCGCCTGACCAGTTGTTCAGTTGTTTTAAAATATTAATACAATTACAAATTTAAAAACATTATAACATGTAGGGTTTTATATCTTTTATTATTCACATTTTGAATATGATAACATAACATGTTTGATCCCTTAAAAGCAGTTTTGGTTGATTACTATTTTAATAGTCTAATGAAATACCTTTAAAATAATTATTTTGTTATATTATGTTATTTTATATATACAAATTCAATTATGAGAAATTATTGGTTATAACTCGATAAGTTTTTTCTTTTTTATAGAAAGCAGTGCTCCAATTTTGAGAATGACTGTGCCAGATTCCAAAGTTACCTCTTTGATTTGGGGTACATTGGATCACACAATTATAACTGGACATGAAGATGGTGCCATTACTCAATGGGATTTACGAGTATGAAAAATGTTATTTATTATAATTATCATACAATGAATACTTATTGTTATATTGTGACAGACTGGAAAGAGTATAGAAACTGTCAAAGACCATCAAGGATCAATTAATGATATGCAAAAAAACCGACAAGGTACTATGTTTGTAACAGCGTCAAAAGACAAAACAGCAAAGTTGTTTGATGTTGATGACTTATCAGTACATAAAGTTTATGTGACCGAACGTCCTGTCAACAGTGCTTCGCTTTCACCTATTTATGATCATGTTAGTACATTATTTTAGATAATGACTATTACATAATTTATTATAATTCATAAATATTGAATTTGTTAAGGTGGTGTTGGGTGGTGGTCAAGAAGCTATGGATGTAACCACAACCGCAGCTCAAGCAGGGAAATTTGATGCCAGGTTCTTCCATGTAATTTTCGAAGAAGAATTTGCCAGAGTAAAGGGTCATTTCGGTCCAATAAATTCATTAGCGTTTCATCCAGAAGGTGATAGTTTCAGTACAGGTGGAGAGGACGGTTTCATAAGAGTACAATCATTTGATCAATCTTACAAAGAATTTAGATTTGATTATTAAAAATTTATCTTACAAATGTCTCAAAAATTAAAAAAAAATGTCTATAATAAATACCAACATCAATTTTTTCAACTTGTTGTTTTCCATTTCTTTATAGTATCTTATTTCTTTATAATTTGTTAATTCTCGATATTGCCATTCCATTGGTATAATTTAAAGTGGATCATACATTTTTTACTTGAATGGTATTAACCCGTCATAAGACACACTATTTTTGTTGACTCATTTACTCGCACAGGGTATTTTTCTTTTTTTCATGATTATTTGTTTATTTTATTATTTATAAATAGAAACTTTAAAAAATAAAATTAATATTTTCAACTTTATTTTAATTAAATATGTTTTATAATTATTTAAAGTATTTTTAAGTTAATTATAATAATATTTTAATTGAATGATAAAAAATAAATACAACTTTTGTACATAAATATTTATTTTAATTATTTTTATTTGACATACAAGATATTATTACTTTTTGCTTATTTCATAGAATAATATTTTAGACATACCTCAACTATGTGAAGTATAAATTAAATTAAATTTGACATATAAAACAAGAGAGGAAAACAAATGAACTAAACATACACGGGGTAAATTAATTCCAAATCACTGACTTCAATTGCTTTAAAACACTGGAGCATCGAAAACGCATAAAATTAAATCGAAACCAGTTCTAATCTATTTATTATCATATTATTTGAGGATAAAGTAATACAAAGAAATTTATATAATAATTATCTATATATATATATATATATAATTATATTTACTTAATTATGTGAAATATTAATATAACTGGAGTTATTATTTACCCTGTGCGAGTAAAAAAGTTAATGTATTCTACATTTGTTTTCATTGGTTAGTTTAGTTAAAATACATTTTACCAAAATAAAGGTTAAAAATATATAAATAATAAATATTTTTAGTTTGTACTATTTATTTTTCAAAAAAACAAAATTTTTCAGATAAAAAAAACATAGTAAAACCAATATATTTCTCGTTTTTTATACCGCAAGTTACTAAGCCAAAGAGAAACATCACAAAATAAAATAACATATTTTATATAATAAGTATACAATAATTAATTACTTTTATAATATAATAGTATTACTAGAATTGTTTATAAAAAATATGCTATTATTAAATTTTTATCTAAATATATGATGTTCTTTAGTGGTAAATATTGTTTCAAAAAGGTCATAACTCAAGATACGATTTTATTCGACGGAAACCTTTATATTAGAAAATTTTGTAATATTAGTTTATGTGTTTAAGACATAGCTAGAGATATGATCATTTTCGTGGTTGATTGAGAAAAAAATCATGTTCCTTAAACATAGTTATAACTCAAAAACAACAAAAATGATGTTACTACTTTTTTCGTTGATGTTAGCATTGTGATAAAGTAAGGTTATTTCGGTCTAATAAATTCATTAGTACTTCATCCAGAAAGCAATAGTTTCAGTAAAGGTGGAGAGGATGGTTTCATAAGAGTACAATCATTTGATTAAAAAAAGAATTTAGATTAAGATTATTAAAAAATTATCCTATGTAAATGTGTCAATAATCAAAAAAAAAAAATTAATTCTATAATAAATTGTACCAACGTCAAATTGTTGTTTTCCATTTATTTATATTGTGTCATTTTTTTGTAATTTGTAATTCTCGATATTACCATTCCAATAATTATGGTTAAATTTGCACGTAAAATTATGAAATTATATCTTATGTTTTACCTATCTTTTAATGTTCTTAAAAGTTGAAACATTCCACATTTTGTTTTCATTGATTATTGTTTACTTACTTAAACTACCAAATAATAAATATTGCTAATAATATTACTTACAAACAATAGTGTTTCAAACAGAACATTTTTCAATGATTCAAAATGTTACTTTGGAGAACATTAAAATATTATCTAGTAAATCTTTATAATAATTAAATAATTGTAACGTTATAATATCAGACGTTCAATTTTTAATTTAAATTTTCACAATTAAGTGAATTTAATCAAAATTTGTAGGTTCGTAAATGTAATTAAAACACATTCACTTATATTTTAACATCATGGAGTTTTTATTATTTTAAAATAGTTACACGATGAAAAATAATACTATTAATATACAATATTTCAAAGATAAATAATTTTGATTTCTATAATATACTACAATAAAAATTCGTTTTCTCTTTAGTCTCTATACAATATTATAAAATCATAACATATACATATATATATATATATAAATGCAGATATTATTTAAAAAGTTTTTGGAAAATGAGACAATAATATAATATTATTAATAATTTATTTTCATGTCGGTCAGTATATATTTTCTATTATTTTATACAATGTGTTTATATTTTTGTTTTATAAAAATATAATTTAATATCACAATTTACAATATATTATATTCATGACCGTAATAAAGATAAAAAATAATATAATAATTTTGACTAGAGATACAATAATTGTATATGTCATACTATTCTCAGAGCATATATTATAATTACTTATTGTACTTATATAATATAATTATTAATTTTGTTTTTATTAAATGTTTGAATTAAAAAAAAAATTAAAATAAATTTAATTTAGTCATATTATATTATATAGGCTAAATGATTAATTAATAGTTAAATCTTAAATACATTTATCGAATTGTTAATATATTATACTTAATTAATTACTATCATAATTTATACCTATATAACATTATAATGTTGCTGAAACTAATCGACTGCTTAAAATAAAAATGATCAAGAAAGATAATAAAACTTGTATTCTTTCAAAGTGGACTTATTTATATTTAAGAAATTTGATGAAAAAACAAATTTTATCATATACATTAGTTTACAAATGGAATGGGCATAAGGCAAATTTGAAAATTATTTAACGTACCTATCTATTTTAAAACAATGGTTATATATTTTTCTGTTAAATGATCACGAAATAATTTTTCGCACAACTTCTCATTCGCATGATAGACGGGTATTTTATTTCTGGATAGATTTTTTTGTCTTGTCCATAATAATGGACATTTTTTCGTAATCTTTAAGTACGGGTTGTTAAAAAAGTTTCGTTATCAGTGTTTTATTGTTTATAAAGCTACTTGACAAACTTGTTTCGTTAAACGTGTCCCAGTGATGGCGATCACTTTGTTCTTTGATTACTAAGCAAATCCATCGTTAGGATTCTATAACACGTTTGTCACTGGTGAGGAGAAATAACATAATATCACATTGTATGCCTCATCGGGACCGATGAATTATAATTCGAGTATTTAAATAAAGATGGAATTTTTTAAAATATGTTTCTGTTGAATGATTTCAAAATAAAACTTCAATATTGATACGATTTAAATGGCCGAGTGGGCACATCTCAATCGTGATTATCTAGATAATTACATTTCTGGATGGATTTTTTATAAAAAAAAATTTTTTTCGAATAATGGACATTTTTCCGGAATCTTTAAGTACGGGTATTTAAAAAAATAAAAATGTTTCACTATTAGTGTTTTTTTGTTTAATAGCCATTTGACGAACAGTCAGTGTGTTCGGTGATGACGATTATTTTGTTCTTTGATTTTCGTTGACGATGTATTACTGGCAAGGAGAAATAATACGATATTATTATTTATAGGTAGGTACATTTTATTGCCGCGTTGACACCTAATACGGATAACTTAAGAATAATTAATAAATAATATTAAATATAATATACGCAACCTTTAACACAATTCGATAAACGTATTGTATATTATTATTATTTTTGTAATTGAGAAACGGGAAAATAAAATAAAATAAAATATAATAAAAACCTTAAACGATTTGTAGCATAATTATTAGAATAATAATAATAATAATAATAACAATAACATTATATAGGTATGTACAAGTGATTTTTTTTTTTCATGAAATCGATATTCACCAGAAAGATATCGTTTTTCTCGCGCCTATCGATACAATGTAATAATAATAATAATAATAATTAATATAATATGTCGTAGAAAATTGCACGTCGTCTTACACGAATTTTCAAACGTATGTATCGTAGAAAAGAAAAAAATACGTTACACGCGAGCAGTGGTTGCTAACGTGGTCACGTTAATAACGATAATATTATTATAAATTATAATATATAAAACATAAAATATTATTTACATGCAGTAAAAAATATAATATTGTTTAAACTATATTATATTTAAATAGGTAGTTTATATATACACGAGACAGCATCTGGAGGTCAAAATCGTTAAAAATATATTGTTATGAATTCGATTTCCAAAAACGAAATCGAAAAATAATAATAATATTAAAGATTATCCTATGCCTGAAATCGCGAGTTTTTTTTTTTTTTAATTCGGTAAATACCATAGAAGAAAGTTGATCCAAGTCCGTTTTTGAAACGTATTTAGTGAAAAACAAAAATCACGTTTCCACAGAAATTAATTTTGAATTTTTAAATTTTATTAAACGGTGGCTACAACATTTTGGTTTATATAATTAGATAACATTAGGAAATAACTGGGTCGTAACTTCATACCAAAATAAAGTCGCTTGATCTAGGCTATTTTGATATTAGCTATTGTTTAACTATCGATCGCAATAGTACGATGAAAATAACACAATCGATGGACTGTGAACTTGGATCGTTTGGGTTTGTATATGTAACTCGTAAAATATTAATGTTAGGACTCAATATTGAGACAAATAAGACTTACAATTTTTAACGAGAGACCATCTCTCTAAAAAATTGTACTTATTTGGGGATCGTTTTTACTTCTCGGGTACAAAGTTATATTTATTACGAATTCGGACGTGTCCGGACGGCAGTCCGGATGGCTGCTCGTTGCGTTTACACCTATGTATGTATATAAATATAAATATTATAATCAAATTATCATTTAAATTCAATTCGTTTATCAATATTATTATGACGATGAATCAACTGCTCCCGCGTGTTGTTATGATGTTATACGTCTGCCGCCGCCGCTGTCGTCCTCGTCGTCGTCGATGATGATCAATTTGGGTTTGCAGGATTCGGCGGACTGGAGCTGCAGCAGATCGCCGTCGCCGGCGTGCGGCTCGTTGTTGTTGTGCACGCCGCTGGAGGACACGATCTCCTCCTGGGACATCTCGCCGCCGCGGTGCTTTTTCTGTATCAGATTCTCGATGTGAAACGCGAGGTTGTGCGTGGAAACCACCGTGTCGGCGCCGTGCTGTTTGTCCGTCAAAGACGCGGCGGCGTTCCTGCCGGTCAACTGGAACTCCGGATACGCCGCGGCGAAATTATGGTGTTGGTGCGGAGCCTGTTGTTGCAGTAACGACTTGATGTCCTGTTGGTTCTGCCGCGGAAAAGGACATGAAAAAATCAAATTATATATAGGTCCATATGTATAGAAAAGAAATGGTTGTGTAAAAAATGGATAAGATACAAAGGTAGCATCAAATGCGGCGCTCTTGTTGATCGACTGACCGTTGTCAACTATGTCATGAGATTTTTATCACTCATTAGATATCAACAATTGTAAAAGTAAAAACTATTCGGCATTAATATTATATAAAAATAAACACTGATTCTCTTATGATGTTTTACCATGTGGTAAGATGCATATTTCATTTGGTTTTCTCTTGAATTATGATTAAGATTGTGAATTATTTTTTTTTAATTTTTAATTTTCCTATTTTGTACATTGTACATTTTACATGTACAATTTTACATGTACATGTACATTTTATACATCTAAATGGAACTTTTTTGAACCTTTCCTTGTCTTCTTCTAGAAATAGCAATCAGTTGTATATTTATTTGGCCTCTTTTTTGTTGATTAATGTAAGAATTTTATTAATAGTTACAAGAAATATTGAGTAAGCTATTGAGAATTTTTTATACATTTTAATTTGATAGCAAACTTTTCACGAATTTCTGGTAAGTATATTAAATAGTACTCTGACCTATTTAATTATTTTTTATATTCTTTTATATAGTATGTCAGTATTATTCTTTTCAGTATTGGTATTTAAGTTACGAAAGTCAGTCGAATTTGAACGCTCTCTAAAATTTACAATATTCTTTTTCTTTTAAGTCATTTAAAATAAAACGATCAACATTATTATTATTTACTTTGATAACCAAGACTCGCGATTTATAACATTAGCATATTTGTTTTGAGACATAAATAGAGATAGTAAGACTAAGTGAGTGATGAATTTGATTCAGATCATTAATAAGTAAAACACTCAATTTTTATTTTAAATATTTGTTATTTTAGTACAATACTATTGTTTTTGGTGCAATTTTAACACTTTTATTAATAATACTAAAAGAGAATATTGCATATTTTTACACGCTTCTACAATTTAGTCAGGAAAAAGTGATTTTTATTTGAATTTCAGCATATTATAGGTAAAATGTTCATTTATATTTTTATTTATACCTGTTTGCAATGACCGTAAAAAGTATGTTTAGCATCTAACAATTCATTGTAATTTTAAAGGTAAAACTTTTTCAAATAAATAAATAAAATTTTTAAAATAATATGAGTAGAATAAAAACAAATGTAAAGCCAAATTGTTAAAAGTAAACAATAAAATAATAATATTAATAAAATAATAAATTTAATACATAATGATAGTAAAGAGTAACTAATATTTAGGTCATTATTTATTTTTTTCAAAAAGTAAGTATAAGTAAGTATATAAGTTTTATATGTCATGAATTATGTTTTTTCATATTTATAAAAGCATATTTTTTCGCTTATAATTATGTTTTTATAATTATAAATCACGATTTTATGTGATAACGGTCGTTCGACCAATAAGAACGCATTTGATGCCCGCTCTGTAGCGTCTAAGGTTTCTTATATCGCTTGCGGTGCATGATGTTTTTAGATGATACAATGTTAGTGGGAGGGAGACCGGAAGAGTGAATGAGAAACTGGAACAGCGATTAATGGGAAAGTGCCAAGGATTAGTAGAAGTAAGAATGAGAAAAGCTTCTATAATTTTGAAGGAAATGATCAATAAATTGAAATATAATAACGCATATAATGAAGATGAGTGATGAGGTTTTATGTGTGATTGATAGGTTCAAATAAATTAGGATAGGTAGTGTAAAATAATGGTGGCTTTAAGAAGGATAAGACTAGGTAAGGTCAACCATCCAAATTCTATACTTCCATAGATCTTGATCTCTTATCTCTCGTCCAATAGCATCAGCTATCTTCATGTCATTCTACAGTCCATCTATCCACCTCTTCATCGATTTTCCTCGCCCTCTCATCGCCTTCTACATTTATCGCCATAATAACTCTCACGACTTCTGAATCATATTTCTTCATAATACGTTCAAAAAGCCATAGCCTATTTTTTATCATTTCCCTCACTACTAGTGCAACTTACTACAGTCGCCCTTATTTATTTTATTCTCTCTAATCACTCCACACGCTTCTCTTGGTTTTTATTATTATTTGTTTACAATAAAAACGAAATAAAATCCAATATAACATAATATTTATTAAAACCGTGAGGTCAACCTAATGGTTATACTAATTACTGTCGATTTTCTCCAGAGCTCAGACGACACAACGCATAAAAAAAATCTGTGGCTACACTGGAGTCTAGTTTTAGTCAACCAAAAATTATCATGGACCCCTTGACATGCAATGATTGTAGGTAGCATAGCATGTTATTAGAAGGCACAAAAGAGGATGTAAAACTACTAGTTTATTTATTATTATACCGTGAGATGGTGCAGATTGTGCGGCTGGTACGGCCTGTGTCGGCGCATCCGCCTCCGCCTGTAATTGCCCCGCTCGAACATGTCCGCCGCGGCCACCGGGTCCAGCGTCCAGTAGCTGCCCTTTCCGCCGCCCATGTTGTCCTCCATGCCGGTCCGTCCTCTGGGTATCTTGATGAAACAGTCGTTCAGGCTCAGGTTGTGCCTGATGGAATTCTGCCATCCCTGCCTGTTCCGCCGGTAGTACGGGAACTTCTCCGTGATGTAATTGTATATCTCACTCAGAGTCATCCGCTGGTTGGGCGTAGACGTGATGGCCATCGCGATCAGTGCTATGTACGAGTAAGGCGGTTTCTCGTTGCATCCGACTGCGGCCATGTCGACCACTGCCATGTCTGCGGCTGCCACCGCCGCCGCGACGCTTTGCTCGGCCGGCCGGTCGAACAGGCTGGTCGCCGTCGACATCTGCAAAACCATAACACGCTAATATCAATTATTACTCATATTGGAATCAGTATTTATTTTAAACCCTTCAAACCAGAACCTAAAGCTTAAAAATACATTTTTTTTTTTTATAAAACTGAATTTATTCAAGGATCAGAACTGAAATAATTTAAACATTCTGATCTAAACCAACTATTTACTACCTTTTCTATTCATTGCTTATATTCATCATAACATACAAAAGAATATTATTGCAAGATAACTTGCAAGATCGAAATATTGTAACAACGAAAAATAAAATAAAAAGTATTATTTTCAGAACTTGAATATTGTGTTTATATTCGAATAAAATTTTCAAATTAGGCCATAAATCAAGAGAATAGGTACCCGATTTTTTCCAGCAGGTTAAATGGTTTTGACCAAAAAATTTAGCTAATTTAATTGCGTTAGTAAAATTTTAGATTATTTTTTAATCATTACTCCTCATGATTTTTGTCGTTTTTCGTTTTGATTTCCTGCGTTTTTAAATTGAACATAAAGAATGACGTAGGCATTGATGTATTTAAGTTGATAGTTAAAACACTCCATATGTCTAACGAATACAAAAACCAATTAACATATTTTATTACTTTAATCTTAGATGTTATACGTAGGAAATGTTTAATGAATGTTTACAACCACAATTATTCGCGTTAGTTTTAGTTTGGGTTTGTTAGTAGAGGAGAAAATGATTAGTTTCCATTTGAAAAATCGAAAAATTCGCTATGAGCCATTCCTATACCAATAATCAATAGACCAAAATACGTCACTAAAATGGTTTTGGAGTCTAGGACGATATGATCACGGAACTAGTAGATTGTTGTCTTGTTGTTTAATATAATAATCATATACCTTGGTATAAACTATATAATATTATAAGCATGATTGTTTTAAAATACATTAAAAATATAGTTATCTAGGTGATATATGTAGTTTAATCCAAACATTTTGTAGGTATTTTCTTTTAATACACAGGTATTATAACGACAAGTGTACATAAGACATACTCGTACAGTAGTAATTAAAGCTTGTAGCTGTATTAAAGCTGCGACAATGTTATATTTACGTGGGCTATGTACACACAAGTTATTTGTCTGGTATTTGGCCTATTTGGGGAATTAAAAATTTACACTAAATATGCGAACAATAAATATATAAGTACCTACGGTAGTAAATGACATTATAATATATGTAGTCTGACGTCATTAATAATAATTTGTGTATTACATTTCAAAATAATGATGACTTTATAGTAAAACTTTCTACAACCACCTCTTTATCTAAACGCAATTATTGGATAAGTCGATACATATTTTAAAGGCATCACGAAAAAATTTACGTATAATTTGATGTTAAAACAAAGGGATACTTGTTAAAATGTTATGAATCCTATTGCAGTTAAAAATAATTCTAGAAACCAGTCGAAGACGTCGAGTATTCCTTATTTTAATTTAATGTGATCGATGGAGACAAACAACAGACTTAAGAAGTTCAACTGGGGTGCCAGATACGCTGGTCGGTTGCATGTTATAGAGCAGGAGGTACTGAACAGTATGTTATATTATTTAATATAGTAAAGAATTAAAAATGGAACAATAACATAGTTTTATTTTAAATATATTATGAAGAAAACAAAAAATATTGATGGTTGGTAAAATATTAATTTTTGACACAAGGATTAATATAAATATGCCTATATGTTTTAATTTATTAAGTTAAAGAAATTGTCAGAACATAAACTATAAAATCCTGTAAGACAATTCTTTTATTTCTGGAAATAAAAACAAATAGGTAGCTTTTATATTTGATTATTATTATTATTTAATTCAATACATTTTATTAGAATAGTTAAAAAAATAATTTACAAAAATTGCATAAACCAATTTGAAAAATGTTTTGAAGAAAATCGGATGTGGCGGAGGGGCCATTCTAAATCTACGTTGTTCGACATATGTGATGAAAAAATGTGCTGCAAACATTATAATTGACGTTGAAAATCGATGGGATTTTTTTCTCAATTTTAATCCCTGCCCTCACGATTTTAAGCAAAAAAAGATCGGGGGTCAGGTTAGATTGAGTTCGGTTATGCTCACCGTGGTAGTTTGCTGCTGCAGTTGTGGTTGTTTATCCACGAAGTTCGCCGTGCTCTGCAACCGCAACGATTCCTGTAAGTACGGCAGAATCCGGGACTGCAACATGTGCTGATAGTGCTGCTGGTACAGTATGGGCAGCTGATGGAACAGGGCGATCGCCGACAAGTTCTGCGGCACCGGAGGCAGCGACGCTATCGCCTCGGCCAACATGTTGCGCTGCTGGTGGCTTTGCACGGTCTCCTCGTTCTTCATGTCCACAGCGGCAGCGGCGGTACAGCTGGGCACTTCCGGTGAATGCAGACGGCCCCCGCGGTTCATCTATAAATTCGCGAAACGCAATGTAATATGCAACCAAATATACAATTTAATCGATCAAAAACGCATTGTCGAATAATTCGTTCAAATTACATTTCAGTATTTCAATTATGGTTCGTTAAAAAAAAAAGAAATACCGTACAGACAGATCAATCTAATGCCTATATAATCATGGTTTTCAATCTTTCTATTTTTATTATTACATATTGTATAAAATTTTATAAGTTTCAAATGATTAAAATTTTAAGTTCGTTTTAATTTTTCGAGGGAGGTAAATAACCAGTTTTCCACTCCCCTTCCATGGGCGCTCGTGTATATAATATTATATCAATGTTACGTTTCGAATCTGTATATAATATGATACGGGTCTGTGACTATATATAGTATAACATACGTATTATTTGTGTTAGCTGGTTGAGTTAGGTTAGCTAAGATTCCGAAATATCACAAAAATTAATTATGTTTATAGTTTACGACTTATAAGTATCTAATTTCTAATAATATTGTAATGTATATGTTATGGGTAATGTTATTGACAGTTGGATTATGTTAACATCAGCTATGCATTTTGACTAATGTGTTTATAGTAATTATATATCTAGCTAATGTTAACATTAGACGGTGAATCTTGGATAATGTTAATTTTTTTATCCGTAAATTTTATCTTAATTGTTTAATGATAATGGTAAAAATGTTCTGGCATATAATTAATCTTAATTGAATGTAATTTTGATATGATTTTATACTTGATATAACTTAAATTATTATTCATACGAAACTGGTCATATGACCTACAGAATGGTCATCTTTTTGATTGAAATTCATTCTCATTAATGGCACGAGTTAGTTTGTTCAACCATTCGTAAAAAGTAGTTTTAGCGACACATAAATTATCTACAGAAAAAATCGTGTCAATGGTTACTATATTTGAATTTTTTATCTCATTTTTCAGAATGCATTGACCAGCAATATCCAAGATTTTGATGATATTCATAGCGGTGTATAATGTTAACATTAACTGGATAGTGTTAAGATTGTCATTAACCGTGACATATGTACGAGTATATTATACTGTATAATACTCGTATTTGACATGAGATGATAATATTGTGATTGTAATATTAGTTTGTTATACGTGTACATAGTATATATCGGTAACATTAGTTTTATGATATTAATATACAACAAAAATTATATTTTTATTTCAAATTCTCCGTCATGCGTTGATTTTCTATATATATATATATATATATATATTCGATGTTATACATGAAATTATAAAATAAAATGCATTTTAGTGATATTTATTTTTTATATTTAACTGCACAATACCATTAATGGTTAATTATCAAAATCGATATACCACGAATTGTATAGGGTCGTTCGTATTTAGGTCAAGGGTGATTTTAAACCCAAAGATAAAATTAAGTTAACTCAAATTGAATGTGGAATGATAATATATAAATAAAAAAAAAAACCGCAATAAACCATTTAAATACGCATATTTCTCTCGTTGGAAATCCATATAGTATTATATTAGGTATGTGTTTACCAACCGAAACGGCTATAAGTCGTATACAAAATAATAATAATAATTATAATAATATGTTAAACAAACAATACGTTTAAGTGTAATTGAATTTATCGTTATTATTATTTAATGATTAAGATTGCTATTAACTGCTCTCGAGTTGTAAAATAACTGTTCTAAAAAAACAAAAAAACTATTCTAAAAAACCACGCGTTTAGGCCCACATAACCATGCGAAATTATTATAAATACACGATACGAACAAAATATAGAATAACATATATTGTTTTTTATTATTATTTCTAACCAGAAAATAATATAATATGTTGTATATACGAGTGAGTAGCTGTTAAGTGCTAGGTGGCGAAATAAATGGTACGATTTCATTAAAATTCTATAAATATTGCACAACGAAAAGGGTTTGGGCTGTCATCAATCAGTTGTCAGGTTATAGGTACCCCGCCCCATCACACACCCCACCACGCGCAGATAAGATACGCGGCTATAATAATAATATATGTTAAGTTGTTTACTTTTTTAAGCCCGCCGTTAATGTTTATTGTTTATGCTGCATAATCCCAATACTAATATTTAATGGAAACAAACAATGCATCGTACGTTGAATGTTTTTTTTTTAGGTCGTCCAAATACTAAATTGCGTACAAAAAAGTATTATATTATAGAATAAATATATTTTTTAAGAGGATTAAACGCATTGTACGTACAAACAGTATATTATTATTATTACCTATTATTATTATACGTTTCTATTCGTTAAACGGTTAAATTCTAGATATTTAAATAGATCGTGTGATGGTGATGAGGGGGAGAGACGTTTAATTTATTTATCATCATTCACGATTGAAAGTAACAATAATCGCATTATCTTGTATTTGATAATATTATAATGTTATAAAGGTACCAGGAAAAACGATAATATAGAATATATATATACGTACCGATACCGAGCTGCAGTCTCCGAGATGCTGTCCGATGGGTCAACAACTCGTAGAAAATAGATGAAATCCTGTAAAAAATTTAATTATATTATATGGAGTTAATTTTTTAGAAAATATGTAAATTATAAAATTCTTTTTAGATTTCAAATTTAACTTTCAACAACATCAGTTTTATATTTTAATAATTTTACATTTGTCAATATATATAATATATATATATATATATATATGAGGAATACACGCCTTAAAATATATTTATTGTTACAAATTGAAGATAAAACGAAAATAAATGTTTATTTTTCGAATTAAATTACAGAATAATATATTATTTATTTTCAAATTGAGTATATTTTAAACCATTTTTATGTTTTAATTATTTGTAACCATTTCTAGAATAACTCGATTTAACGAGTTAAAAAACAATATTAGTTGTCAATCAGCCTTATCAAGACATAAAAAGAAATCTGGTTAAAATTTTATTAATAATGCCATTTTTTTTAACAATTATTTTGGAGGGAATTAATCCCATCTATCTCCTCTCGATTTCCGCCCACGAGCTAGTATTTGTTTTCTTGTTATTCTTACAAATTATCGTTATTAATTGCTGAATTTTTAATATCTATGGATTATACATTTACACAGACCCATCAATTATACTTCTTATATTAGGTATATTATATTCTGTTAAATATGCTTTATCAAGTGTGGATAATATGTGTTTTAAGGGTTACTGATTATTTTATTTTTATTTTGCATTTTTTAATTATTTAAGCCTTTAAGCCTTTTCAATAACAATTTTTTAGAGAATTCTAAATGTTTTTCTATAAAAATCTATTAAAAATAAAACCTAAAACACAATATTATTTATTATTTAATTTCGAAATTGATTCATTGTAATAAAAATCGTCTTTCTAATATTAAGAGGTAATAAGAGTGGGTTATAATATATTCATTTATTTATTATTTCAAATTAAGATTTATCCTTCTCTATAAGCTATAAATCTATAGGATAAAAAAAAATATTTCTAATGAATTTTTATACTAATTTTTTTTATATTATTAAAATCCTATCCCCAAATTAATAATAATATATGTGTGTTTTTTTTTTTTTTGCACATTAAATCGAACGATGAACGATTAATTACTTATAGATCTCGTTCATTCCATGATTATATTATTGCAAACGATCAAATATACATAATAATAGAATTTCCGCGTTTTCAATCTCATTTATCATATTTTTTTTTTGATCGCTCTGTATATAGTAGGTACCTATATATAAATTTATATTATATGTACAAACGTGGGCGCGGTATAAAATTTGTATCATTATAATACCTATATATTATATTTTTTTCGATATCTGTTATGCGTTATTTCATTGTTTATTTATTTTTAAATTTTATATTTATTTTGCTACAAAGTCACAAACGACCGACCAATAATACACGGAGTAATAAATCGTTTTTTAATCTATATTCCGGCGATAACGATTTAAGCAGCGCAGTGGCTGCGTTTCCCCCATATTTATACGTACATAATATTATATATATATATATATTATTATTATTACATATGCGACGTCGGGAATAATAATAATAATAATAATATATAATATATTATAATTGTTATTGTTTAATATTTTCCAACGCGCGCGATAAAAGACAGACGGCTGTTGTGACAAATGTGCCGTTGATGCATTTGTGTGTGTAAAAAAAAAAAAAAAACTCAGTAATAATAATAAATAATGTAATTATTTATGTTGGTTTTTTTTTTTCATATTTTTCATAAACAATTTATTATTCGAAAACATTCGATCGCGGAGTGGAATCGCCGATGGAACCTTATTTGTAAAACAATAATTATAATCAAAAGTAACGATCGCCCGATATATGTATAACATGCAGTTCCGACGACGGTGTTGTGTTTTCATTAATAATTCTGCGGTTAAAACCGCGATTCGAACGCCGTTGGCGAAAAAAACATTATTTGAGGAAAAAAAAAATAATAATAATAATACAAACACTAATAATATTATTATAACATAACATTTCGTGTGTTCGTTGGATAGGGCACAAACAATCGAATAAATATCCGTATAATATAATATAATAATATGTAACACTACGCGGTCGCAGGTTTCTGGTCCCCCGGGCTACAGGTGCGCGCGATATAATATGCAAACAACGATCAACATAATATTCCCGATGGTTCGTATCCGATAAGAAAGTACCCATACCTACAGGTATTATACGCATTTTGGGCAATAATCTAGTTATGTGTATTATTATTATTATTATTATTATACGAGTTGAAATTATATTTTCTCGTGCTTGTATTATGTAGAATGAAAAAAGAAAAGAAGGGGGAAGAAAACCTACTTAAATCGAAAAATATTATAATAATATATGCTGCGCCGATGATTTTTTTCGATTTTTCATAAACCCATATACATATAGGTATACCGTATACGTGCAATACGTATGGAGTTTATATGATATACCCAGGTTCAAGTTGTTATACCATAATAAATATTTTATTATAACACTCTTCTAATACTCATTGCAATTATTATTATTATTATTATTATTTATCGAACGTAACGACGTCGAACAATGAATAATAATTATATCGATGACTATACAGCGTACAGGAACGTAAGTATATAGTATACTATCCCTCGAACGAGAATCGCTTCGTTAAATACTTAACAGATATAATATTATACTTAGACCGACAAGCTTGCTGCCGAATCAACCAATATTTACACTGCGAAATGATGTACAAGCGGTAATTTGATTCTCTCACCTCCACCCCTATCCGTTACGGTAGAGAATTATAATATTATTTTGGTTGGAGGGTATACCTAATACCGTTGGTTGGGTATACTTTAGGTGTATTGTATAAATATAATAATACATACATAATAGGTATCGTTACATTTTTCGTATTGGTAAAAAAAAAAAAAAAAGTTGGACAGTGAAACGCGAAACACTTGTATAATGACGAATAACAAATAAATACGGTAGTATAGGTATGGATTGTAATGTATAGATAATAAGTAATATGTTATTACCTATATTATAATATATTATACGACATGTTAAACAGTAGGTATGTGTGTATTTGTGTTTTATACATAAAAATATAATAAATTATACCTACATAGGTTACCAACAATAATAAAAATAATAATAAATATTATGATTTAATTAAACATCATTTTTTTTTCTCTTCGTCTCTTTTGTTTAATTGTACTCGCATTCGTGTCGAACTAAAATATTTTTGTAATAAAACCTACCTATAACGCATAATATATATATATATATATATAATAGAATTATAAATGACACAATAATTTATTCTATATACCTATTATATTATTTTTCAACGAGAACGATAACATTTTGGCGATTTCAATTATTGACGTTTTTTTATTTAATATGAATCATTTTCGTGGTTATTATAAAATCAACAATATTTTAATTGCCAATATTTAGTAATCGGTAATTAGATTCTAATTGGTAATTATCTATATCGATATATCACTTGCGCTGATTATTATATATATATTATAATATATTATATATGTTATTATATTTATATATATAAATTGTACTTATTGTTACAGCGATTAGTATTTTTGTTTTGACATTTTTAATAATATTAAACAAATTACAATCATTTGTTACAGCTTCAAAGTATCAAACTTTTGAATTTTGATTTTATAATATTATGTTACATTTTTACCGTGAATTAAAATAATTATTATAGTATTACTGAAACAGGTATGTTACCATAGCTATTAGGTAACCACACTTTTGATTTCGTAGTTTTGTTTTTATCAAAACCAAATTAAAATAGGTATGCTCTATTCGTTTTAATATAAGTGTATTATAACGTATAATTTCAAGATAAAAAAAGAACCACGTTACGCTTGTAATCAGTGACGTACACTGGGTACACTATAGGTATATGTTTATTACTAAGATTGGTCCTAATCTTGACAGTTTATATTTTATGCTGTTTAAATAAATTATTTTTATACTCGTACAATATGATATATTTGATAATTAAATAACTATTGTACTATTAATAGTAACTAATTGTTTTTTTGTTTCTTTAAAATCATCACTTTATGATCGCTAAATTTTACAGCTCCCCTTTTAGAAATCCTGCGTACGCTACTGGTTGTAATTACAAGTTGTATATGCAAATACTAATGAAATACCACATAGATTATATTATACGTCTAGTTTACAAGCAAAATATTTTTATAAATGTTATTTTTATCCCGGATAAAATAAACAACAAAATAGTGTAAACAATAATATTTAAGTTATAACTTATAAAGTTCATATACCTAATATAAAGACCACATGTTTCTTTTACGATTCTTCACCACTTATATAAATTCGAAAGAAGTGCTTTTCAAAATAATATTATTGAAATATTATGAAATGGATACCTAAAATTTCAAAAAGTAAATTTAATAAATAATTATATAAACAACATTTTCCATTTAATTCGAAATAATCTATTAGAAAAAACATTATAGAATTACTAAGAAGTGATGTAGAGTTTGTTGAGAAATCGGGTCTAAAATATAAATAGTGAACTTTGGTATTGACCCGACGAATGTTAAAAATTTCAATAAATTTCCGCGAAAAACAACAAGTTTTATAAACTGATCTTAACTTTCACGAAGCGAATTATTATAATATTTGAATATTTGTCATTATTATTTATAACTACCAATACAATATTATTTTAAAGTCCAAGTAGTGTTTTAAGCTAATTTATACCATATACGAGTGATATCGGTCTGATGGTAGAAAATATTTTAAAATTTTTCAATAAAATATTATATTATACTTACATAATTCGATGCCAAATATTTACGACTTGGCCTATTTTTTTTCTGTTGGAACTGTATACACAATCTTTAAATTACGATATATATATAATGTCTTACGTCATTACTAGAATATAAGTTTTAAATTATAATATTTGTTTTTCGTTCGAGTATAATTTATTTTATTTTTCGTCTCTACTTTTGTTGAACACAGAAAAAGTCTATTCGCAGTCTACAGATTGACAATATAATATAATAATATATATAATATCAATTATATAACTACACGTCGTTATCTATTATATTATAATTTGTAATTATTATATTATACTACAGGTATGGTTCATTTAAATCATGAAATCTGAAAAATTCAGATAAAAATTATTTTATTTCATAGCACATTTTTTCTCGTCTAAATTATTATTAAATAACTAAGAACTATGGACAATATAGACAGTTGGAGGGGGAAAAAACATTCGTTCGAATGCAATATTATAGATAAAACAAAATAGATATTATTTTATCGTTGTATTATTATAAATTATAAATAATTTTAATACGCAAAGAAAAAATACATGACATAAAAGTGCAAAAAAAGTCTTTTAGGCTAATAAAACGGTACGGTATTTTTGATATGAATATTATCTGTATGTAAATTTCTTGTCATATTGTGCATCGTTTTTTCGACACTTTTATGCAACGTGCAGGATGGTGCTTTTCGGGTTTCTGTGGGGCGTATAGGAATACGATTTGTGTTAACATAATTTTGCGAGGTTCATAAGCAAATAAACGCCATAAATATATTATACAATTTAAGATGATAATAGCTTCCATAAACGAATTTAAAATGCCAGTAAACGGGTTTAGAGGTCGTCGAAACAATACTTATATTCTCCACTGTATAGGAGATTGCGACTATACGCGGTTGCTGTTCTTATCTGTAATATGTCATGATGTAGATTTTATAAAATGTATTGAAAATTAATTAAAAGAATTATTATTATGATAAATAATTGTAATGTTCATACATTCAAACGATTAAACTCCGTTATAAGTATAATGTGTGATATAATCATCATCTATATTATTACAGATATGCGTTGAATACAATTATTTTTTTTACACGGTTTTCGTTCGAAATCTATATATTCGTATATTATATAGGTTTTGAAACGCGAATAATATTATAAGAAATAATAGATAAAAAATATTTCAAAAAATCACAATGCGAAGGATATGCGACACCGTCACAATCACATTATTATTATGTAAAACCGTCAGTTTTTTAAACATTCGAGCGTGTGTATATTTACCGAGTTTTAGAAAAATGAAAGAAAACGACTGATTTTCACATATAGTTTGGCAGTATAGTCTTGGTTTCACTATGGATATTAATTATTCACATTTAAAAATCAAATCTACTTTGATATACATTAGGTATACACTGTCACAATAAAAAGCACATTTTATTATTTTACCATTTTACATTTTAAGCTAAATATATTTTTTCGATTACCTACTATTAAGCATCCAATGGTTAGGATATATTATTAATGTGATCTTTTTTGACATTTTTTTCTAGTTTTTAATTGCGTATAAACCAATAAAGTTTTCCCTCAACTCCCACCACGCGGTACAAGCGGAGTAACAATTTTTCGTATGCACGTACGTAAAGTGTATACGTAGTACTTTCGGTTTCGTTATCAATATAATATTCAATATTATTATTATTTCGTTATCTTATCATTAAGTGCATATTATATTATTATAATTTATTCGTTTATGTATACGTGACATTGAAGACACTCGAAAAAACGTGCGTATACGATATTTGTCACATAATATTAAATTGGTGGTAGAGATTACGAAATTGCCACAATATAATTTATGAGGATTAAAATGTGTGAAAATCGAAAATGTTAAATTAATTACAAATTATAACCGTTTCTTGTTATACACCAACCTGAGTATGTATTATTACATGTAGGTACGGTATTTTATTAAGTGACCTTATTGTTACGTAGGCAATCACAAATTACAAAGTTGAAACCATAATAGTATGTGCCTTATCTGTCACCATTCTCATCAAATTTCAATATGTACAGCTACGATTACAAAATCGTACAGGACAAATATTTGCTAAAAATAATGTCTAAATATTTTAATATTTCTTAGGTATACAATTACAAGAAAAATAAAATTAATTGCCCGACCAGGTACATCTTATCTGTTTTAATAAATAGGAGGTGAACCGTTTAAATTTATTCGTTTCACATTTTGTATTCGTAAACCTAATATCAGCTACTTACTACAATATAACTATATATTATATCACGTTATAGTATTTGTTAAATAATCATATCTGCAGTTTAGAACTGTTGTAGACTTAGCACCCATGAAGAAGGGCGCCTGCAAGAATTTTTTAAAGGGTGAGGGGGGCAAAATATTTTTATTTTTTAATGTTTTTTAATGTTTCACTCACCGATTAGTGCTAAATTATGGATTGTGATATGTTTACTTTCATAGGTATGGGTAATTTAGTAACGTAAAAATGATTATTTTGTGACTTTTTAAATTACATAATGATTATGAATTATGATAATTGTTTCAAAAAAGACAAGAGGTAAGCAACTGTCCCAAATTACTCTCCTTGTGGACATCTTTTTCTCGTGAACATGAACACTTATGGACATCGCAAGTACGAATAGACATCGTATAAAAACATACTCGTTTTTAATTACCTGATTATAGTTACATTTGAATCCGCGATGTGCCAAACGGATATTTTTCCGCGGGAAACCACGACCTGCCCGAAACATCCTGCGCTCGGCGAATCGCGGTATTCATTTCAGTATTATAGGATTTATAGTCGTAGTAATACATTACATATATTACGAACTTCCTATTACGCAATATTCAATTAAACATTTAAATATCATTAATAGAATTTTAGTCAAGAATAATACAATTATAACATTAAAGATTAAACAGTTGCACAATTATATTATTATACATCAGATCAATATAAAAAACAAAACATAATATTAACCAAAGTTAACACCGAATCAAAAGAACTAACACGATATTAAATATTGTTTTATTTGAACATACAAATATAAGTATCATAATCATAATATCACGCCAGTATCAAGAAGTTTATACGGTTTAGAATTTTTTTTTATATATTAATTTGTTACGAAATTCCATTCATCCTGTATACTCAACGAGAAACTTATCGTGTCGTAATTCAAAAGACGATTGTGAAAAATCGTGTATTTAAAAAGGAATCATCTACACAAAATTCATACACATCTTATATTATATCTATAGTTAGTAAATTAAAAAAAATGTCTTTTTTATATAAAAAAAAAAATCAAGCGCATTTTTAAGTTTTTGTATCGTTATTATACCGCACAAACGAAAGTTACATTCTAACGGTTTTTTTAAAAATATACCCTGATAAAAAAATATTTCTTTGACGTCAAATTGTGATAAAGATCTTCAGCAGACTATTATATTTATAGTTATTATAACATGAGATGTTTATAGTCGATCAAGAATATATGCTTATAATGAAATTGAATATTATTATAGTATTTTATATAAGGTGATTCGCACCGTTTTCGTAACGTAAAAACCATTCTGTTAGAGGTATAATATTATATAACGTGTTCTACAGATTCGTTACTTGTAAGCAATACTTTTAATTTAAGTATTCATTTTATTTTAAATTTCTAACCATTGAGATAATATTATATAGACAATATTTATTGTAGGTATAATATAATATACATAATACATATGGCATATTATGTAAAAAATATGTTGATAATATTGAGACTAAAAAATAATTTTCTTTTCAATACAAATTTTGTAATGTTTAGTAGTTAATTTATTATATAAGTTGCATTTGTATTAAAGAAGAAAATAAGTTCAACACTTTTTTTAAAAAAAGTACATTCTAAAACTGCATAAAAAATAACAATTTTATTTGTACTGAATATTATTTTGATTAAGCTTCGGGGGATAAAAATAAAGTAGTTTCGATATAGATATGGAATAATTTACTTAAGTGTGAATGTACTTCGATGGTATTCTAATGCATAATATTGCGTTCAAAATACTGCAGAATACTGGAGACTCGCGATAAAAGCACTCTGTCATTAAATTTACCAACGATACCCCGAGCTCCGTATATTGGCTCATATTTGAATAAAAAAAAAAATATTGACCCAAACATTGTAATATTGTAATCTAATAAATAATGACCAGAAGGATTGAATAAATGATTTGGACTTTATATAGTTTATGGTTATAACTTCTAAATCTAATTGGGCACTGATTAGATAACCATAAAATATAATGGATATGCACACGCATTATTTATTTAATTTTCAAAATCGTTAAAGACAACAACGGTGAATTATTTAAGTACGGGAATTAAAGGCATAACAATAAATTCCTATAGTTAACCACTAACCGGGTAGGTAGGTATGGGCAGATAATTTTACCCAAACTCGGTTTCAAACACAACACCGACCGCGTGCAATGTTATTTGCACGGGAAATGGAAAACGATACGCAAGATGTAAATTATATCGACAGCGTGTGTGCACTTACCGGTGAATAATGTCGAGCGGTGTCTAGTCCGCGGACGTCGGGTGGCGGTGCCGTCCGTCCCGCGTCCAATACCCGGACGCCGCCGCTGCGCGTCTATAATAATATCGTCGTTTGTATAGGTGAGACGTCACACCGGTCGCGCGGTCGAGAAAAAGAAAAACGATTTTCAACAAACTATTGTTCAGAGAAAAACTAAAATAATAATAATAAAAAAATTAAAAAATATGTTTGAATACGACGCCGATATTAATTACCGTACCGGTACGGCGCGTCCGCGTGCTGCCTGTCGCTACTGTTTCGTGTACGCGTGTGTCGTCGCGTCCGGACGGGCGTTGCGAACCGGTGTGTGCGAAGCGGTGCGGTCACATGCGCGCGAACGGTTTTCCTCCTGCCGGCGTCGGCAGCCGCGGCCAACAATGACTGGCGAAACAACGAGACAACGCGATAAGTGTGCTCGTAGGTATGGGCGCCCGTCAACGGTGGTTATGGAAAGGAAAATAATACAAAAATTATTTCGATATAACGATATTATTTTCTTTCGCCCCGCGCGCGAAACCGACAATCGGACAATAAACGATATTATAATAATAACAACACTCGATAATAATATAAAATGTAATTCGTCGAGATTATGGTATAAATTTTTTTTTTTTTTCTTTCTAGAGACGATCTACATGATATTATTATTATTATTACGATGTACAACTATAATGCACGACGACCGACCGGCTCTGTCTTCTTACCGACATTAACAACGACACGCTATATACACTCTCGACAAACACACAACACTGTCGGCGGCGGCGGCGGCGGCGACGGGGCCACTACTACCGGAGGAACATTAGTCCAAAGTAAACACTTTGAAAATGGAATTGTTGATGACACAGTTGACGGGCGGCGGCGTCGTCTGCGGTGGAAGGGCGGTCGCGGGGTGGGTGGGGTTACGCGCTGGGGCCCCGGCGTACAATTGGTCTGCACCGCTGCGGCGGGGGGTTTGTTTATTTAAATATGAGTTGTGTTGTTTGGGGTACCCTCTCGCTCGGCGACTACTCCCCCGTTCGGAACTCCCCCGCCGACCGCCGTTACTCTGCCCCGCCAGCCCACGATCGACACCGCTCTGCAGCACCGCCGCAAAATTCCTCGGTTCTGTACACGAAAAATAAACAAACAAACAAACAAACATTACATGTATATATATATATATATATATATATATATATATATATATATATATAATACACATAGTGTACACATACGGAACGTGTGCTCGCACGCACACACACGCGCCCGCGCGAGAACAAACACTAACTTTACGCCGTAATATACACACATATATAATATTATATAAATTACGTGTGTGTGTGTGTTTATAGGGTGCGCTGAAACGCTGAACTTTTTATTTTGTTTGAATCGCGATGCGCCACCCCCAAAGTCCTCTTACGGTATTTTCGAAATAACGTACGACTAAATAATACACTTATTAGTTCGTGATGTGACGAACCGAACTATGAAAAATCCTTAGTTATATCATGGACGAATATTCGATATTATTAATATGTATATGTATATTGTAATAATAATATTGGAATAGCCTGAGATTATCTGAACATGATGAAAATCGTGAGATTCGTAGGTAGTGAGAATTGTAGTTATGGAAATATGAATGTAGAACGTAATGCTGACAGAAGAGTATTAAGAAATTTATAAAAGAGGGACTCGGATGGTATTTGGAAGCTTTCATGAGGTCCGGCCGACCTCGCCGTAATACGCCTCTGTAAAGAAGAGGTGGATAGGCGGAATTGAGATTAATGTGAAGATAGCTGGTTATCTGTAGTTATCATTGTAGGACTATGGTGGCCGACCTCATCTAGTCAAGAGGTAGTTTTATCGTAATACAATAATAATATACATAGACATGACGGAGTAGAAAAATATTGTGTTTATCATAAAAATAATATTCACTTTCAGTCATATTATATTATCATTATCCGTATAAAAAAATACGCGCGCGCGCGGGAAGAAAATATATACAATACTATACATATAGAAAAATAAATAAATACACATTTCTACATAATAATAATATTATGTATACGAGTATGTCGCACAAGCGCGCGCTCAGGACCTAATAATAATATAGCCCCGAGATAACGTTGGGTTACCGCGGTTCCAGTTATACGGAATATTATTACACACGCGGTATACAGCTGTAAAAATAATATACCACTCGAATGGTTTAACTGAAAACAATATATTTGGTAATATAGGTTCAATAATTATTGACAGGTTCGTTACGTATGTAATGTTAATTACGTATGTTTTAGTTCAATAATAATAATTGTTCTACGGGTTGTAAACGAATTTCAAAACTTTAAATTTTTGGTAGTTCAAGAACAATACAAATGACCGAGTAATCATGGTATACATTTTATTGTACATATGTTTAGTACCTAGGAAGAATTGTAGATTTTTCCATTAAAATTTTTAAACCTGTTGAATAGGCCAGTTCGACTTAGAACCAAAATCGACACCTTATGGTTGTAGCTTGTTTGTAGGTACCTATTTTAATAATATCGGAATGATAACCAGAACTGAAATAAACGTTTAGTCTAAACGTTTTAAACTTTCATCCTTGGTTCATAGAATTGATTCTTAGACGGGTGAAAACACAGTTTTATGGGTCGATTACATTGAGCGGATTTACTCCCCGCTATTAAATTCGCTCAATGTAATCGATCTAGTCGCTTACTCGCTGCATGTAGAACACTCGCTACTCACTGGCTAGTGGCTAATAAAATCGCTTTGTGTAATCGATATGGCTAGTAAAATCGCTAGTATGCTCTTGACTAGCGACTAAATTTTATGTACACAACTTGTGACAAACATGGGCAAATACGTTAGTGACTAGCGAGTAAACTGGCTGTAGTTTAATCGACCCAATAGGAGATAAGGTCCTATTAATAATCTTTATCGGTTGTCTGCTTGACGAAACCAAATTAGTTTAACTTATATTTATATATTGTGATTGTTATTGTTTATCGTGGTTACATACCCTTAAAAACTCATACATTTTGTTTCATTAAGCGCATCATATATTAATTGGCTGGAAGTGATCGGACCCTATCTTCTAAGGTCGAAAGAATCGTTTCGTAATGCATATATATATATATTATAGTATCATAAAACAGGTGAATTATAGATGAAAGAGTACCAGGAAATTCGCACAAGAGATTTCTGAAGAAATGAAACAAGATCAATCCACGGGATTATTGTTTTTGGAAAGGGTGTTTTAAATTCATTTATATAAATTAATTATCGAAAAGAAATAATATGGTGCATAATATGTGTATACGAGTTTTATATCGTATTAAGACATACATTTTATATTTTATTACTTACGTATTTATTATATATTTCAATTGGTAATAATTGTAATTAATTTTTACTTCTTCTAATAGTTAATACAATAAAACGACACATAGAAATTAAAAGTTAGATTTTTTTTTGCAATTGAGGAATTCAACCAGTAAACCAGTAACCATCGCGGTAAAAATCGTGCAAATCGATAATCGTAATAGCGAGTTTTGGTCATTTATTGTTTATACGTAATTAATAATTATACATAACGTTGAAATGTAATTGAAATGGGATACAAACCCTTTTAGATTATATTTTCATATCAAAATATAGTTTAAAATTAAATAAATATTAAGAATCTAGAGCAGAAGAATTGAATTGTGCGTCGTGGCTCTTGGGGTCGAGTTGGTTAGGGGAGCTATCGCATATAATAGGAATACAAAATAAATGTAATATTCATAATTATTGTGATTATAGAAACGAAAATCAATCATTATTTGATTGACAAACAAGGTCATCCATCTTATTGAATTAGTTATTTAATTAGTTAATTTATTCTTTTATTAATATTTGATTTACTCTAAACATAAATACATTTTTGTATATTATGATAATTACATATATACACATTCATATAAACATCATTTTTTGTCATTAATAATTTAGAAGCCGTCAAAATATTTTGAAGACATAAAAGAGTTGTGGCATGAAAAAATTCGAACACTAGGTAACTAAAAATTCGTTTTCATTTTATTGATATTAATTATAAAGGCTAAAATTGTTGAGTGTTTTTTTTTTATTATAACATTAAATTACATCATAAATATATTAATTAGGTATTACATATACAAAAATCTTCTTTATTAATTGTGAATTTTTTAAAAATATATTTTCTGACTATATTTAGTCATAAGAAGAGTTTAAATGGATTTTATTTTAATATTAATATACTGATTCTATTCACCCCGTTAAGGGGCGTATAGAATCACAACTTTAACAACAAATTTTTAAAAATTTGAAAATGTTGTACATATATTGATCATCACATAAACTATCGGTACAACTTCATTTTTTGTTTGTAACTTAAAAATATGCTAAGTTATTGCCAAAAAACCTCTAAAATTGATCCTAGTAACCCCGCTTTGCGGTACTGATCTAAAGGAATTTTAAGATTACGGGTATTTTGTGTGATAAGTGCATGTTTGTATAAAGATTGAATGGTAGATATTATGAGGTAGTAATGAGCAATGTTGTAATGGATTGGAGTGTTGGGCATATATAAGAAAACGGAATAGACGATGAGTGTAGCAGAGATAACAATTGACGATAAGATAAATACTAAAATGGATGTGTGGAATGACTATAGAGAAAAAATAAAAATAAATTAATATATAAGGGAAAGTGTAGGAGTTTCATCAATCGTGATTGCGGAAAATGAGAAAGAATGTGTTTGGACATGTTTTGAGGAGAGATTATTCAGTGGCTGTAAGAGTTGATATGAAAATGAATATATTAAAGAAGTAAAAGAGTGCTGGCGAGAAAGTTCTAAGAAGAGGTGGATATATGGAATAGAGAATGATATGAAGATAACTGGTGTGAATGAACGAGATCAAAGTGTGTTTGGTGAGGTAGAGAAGAAGACGATAAAAAATATAAGTATAGGAAATATTTATTTTACTAATCCTAAAAATAATCAATATTTTTTACTTATATACATACTGTGAATTACTTTATCGGTATGTTAGATTAATATTAATAATTTAAATCAGAACAATCGATCACTCTGTATATCCAATATCAATTTAATATATAATATTATATGTTTATTGTTTTGGCATAAAATAGAATACCCAACTATGATATTATATTTAAGCCTAACTGTGGATACGTTACATATTACAATTTTTTTTGTCACATTATTTGTTTTATTTATAGGAATACAAGATAAACGATAATAATTTTTGCCAACGTGTTTTGTTTATCGAATAAAAAATAAACAGAAAAACAATAAAAACATTACATTGTTACACAAAACGCGCGTTTTCTATAATAAATGGTTACTTCCAGGATAAAAATTACTTTTGTTTTGTTTTTAACGCTTGACCTACTATATAGATAGGTAAATATAAAGTCTATAATAATAGGTATACATATACAAATGTATTATATATTTTATTTAATATCGAATGAGGTGAATATTATTTGTTTTAACTTCGGTGTAGTTTTCAAATATGCATAGTATTTCTAGTATAGTAGTTCATAGTAATCACTTGTTAATCGATCTTACATCGTATACCATAATATGTCATTAGCAAAAAAGAAAAAAAAAAAATACGTGTAAATACATGCATTTTGAATTATTAGCTTATTGGGAACAAATTGTACTATAGATAAAACAACAGTTCGCGATTTATATATTTCAATATTGCTGATTAGTGATATTACATTGTAACATTATTATTAAACAAGTAAAAAAAAACATTTGAGAAGACGTCATGCTGAAACACATGGTAGATACAATCTTTGCTTTTCACGTTTAAAATAATAATTTTAACATTCATATTATATTTATATTATATCATTTCAAATTTATAAGAAACATTATCAGGTCTTCGTCATTTTAGTTTTAGGCAATAATTGCATTGTGACATCTGAAATATTGAGAAATAGAATAATTAAAATTTCTCGTGTAGAAGGTGTCATGCATGTTGGTGACGCTTATTAATATTTTTCCGAAGTCTATTATATAATATAGAGTCATTAAAATATAATTCCGCAAATACGTAATTATTTATTAATTATTATTTAAAAAAAACTTTTTTTTGAAAATATGGTTAGTTTAGATTAGATAGGTACCTATATTAAATTGAGTAGATTTAATAAACTTTTTTTTAAACATGTTATAGTAATATTACTGCAAACACATTAATAAACACTAATTTATGGATATAGTATTATTATTTCAAAAGTGGTTGAATATTGTAAATTAAAAATAAAATAGTTGTGTATTATTTAATCGATATAATAATATAATATTATATATTTTACTATTATTCAATAAGAATTATTAATAGTACCTATAATAGTAATAATAAATAATTCGAATTCCATACATATTACGACATTTTATAAATGATAAAATATTTCTCTTATATTATAGTTCGAACAGCATAATAATATTATGAAATTGATCCAAGATGAACATATTAATTGCAAATCGATGAAATACAGATCCATTAGTTTTAATCAACATTGTAAAGTATTTTGAGTAAAAGTATTCAAATACTTTTTAGAAGTACACCTATTTGTATTTTTGAAATTAAATACTTACATTTATATTATTAATCGGTATATTATTTACCTACGTTTTTAAAATTGTTTATAATCATAAATTTTGTAGGTATTTTAAAAATGTATATAGGTACTTATTATACTCGTATGAAGTTACTATGTGTATGTAAAATTATTTTTTAAAATACTGGATTTAATGTTAATAGTTTTACTTTCCAACCGTAAATAAATAGTATGTAAAATCATGTCAATATATTATATTCCCAATTTTATTAATAGTTATTTTTAGGTTTCTAAACAAAGGTTTTAAGCACCTTTATCGTCTATATTGTTAGTTATTACAATATATTATAGTGATTTTAGTTAAGAGGAATATTGGTGATTTGAGTAGTAAACAAGTACCTACACTATATCTATATTTATATAGGTATCATTTGTTTTGTTAGATATTTTAATTTAAAATCTCATGAGATCAACTATATAGTCACTTTTAAATAGGATTTATTTACAACCGTATGCCTTCAACAATTACTATTTTCTTATCCATAATAATGAAAAAAACGCAAAACATATTTGACTAACTTCGAAAATCGAAATTATATAGTTAGAGTTAAATAAAACGTAACTACTGATTGTGTTTGATCGTAAATGTGATATAATATTATTATGGATCTTATTTTCCATAAAAATGAAGCTGTCCGGTTATTGCACAGTACTATAAAATCGATGTAAAGTTATGAAAATAAATACTACATTTTCGATATTTCGTTTGGTGTGGGTATTATGGTCAGTGTCGGTATGGCCCGCTCGGCTACCTGGCGATCGCCGAAAGCCCTTTGATATTGTTTTTATATGAATGGCCCAACGACAAAATGGGGGAAAAAAATTAAAGTACCTAATTTTATTGTAATATTTTAATAATTAGAAGAAAAAAGGAAAAATGTCTATTTTATGACTTTTATGCAAATTATAAATCAATAAAACAAAAATAATTCTAATATTAAAATTGAAATTGTTTTTATATGTCTTAATTATTTCATGTACACAAGTTTATGCCAACGTGTATTTTCAAAAATTAAATTTTAAAAACTAAAACTAAATTCATCTATCCATCAAGAACATTTTGAACGACTAATGTCTTTATTTGTTGATGAAGATATAATTAAATTTATAAAAAAATAATTGATCAATTATCATCATCTAGTCAGGAATTAAACAGATTATTATTTTAAAAAAATAATTAATATACCTATTTATATTATGTACCTATTATACCATTATATTATTTAATAATAATTATTACCAAACTGTGGTATTATGTTTTATAAAAGTTGTATACATTATTTTATGTATATTAATATATTAATATATTTTTATGATTATAAAAATTTAAAAAAAAATTTTTTGTAAAGGGCCCACTGAAAAATATTGTGACAAGGGCTCAATCATAAGCCAGACAGACACTGATAATAGTATATGTACCACGGTCAAATAATTAAATCACAATATTATAAAATTTACATACATAATAATAATTCATATATTGAATTAGTATACTCAGAGTGATCAAAATTTCGTGTTATACAAAAAGGTGAGAATTACATACCTACTTTCTCAATGGTATTTCCATTATTTTTTTAACACGAAATTCCATTCACATTCTGTATACACGAGTGAGAATAGAATATTATAAATATATTTTCTCTACAAGCTGTTAAAAAAATTGCTAATATTGGTCTACAACCATCTGAGATAACGGTTGAAAATTGTAGACATTCGCCACCTAAGGACAAAATAATTGAAAACATATTCAGTAAAATGCGTTTTTAATATCAAATATATATATATATTTGGGTACAAATGAGTGAGAAAATCACGATATTAAATAATTATAAAACATAATACCTATGTATTCAATATTCATATGAAATATATTAAATATATGTGTATATAATATTTCACGTTTTGATCAAATATAAATATTATTATGATTTATGATGTTCATAAATTAAATAATATAAATACAATAGAAAATATTGATTCTATTACTGCAAAAATATACTCGTACCGATACATACAAAAATCTTTTTTTTTATCTCCAATAATATTTATAACTGTAAAAAAAATTAATTTTAATTAACATGTATTATAATTATTGCGGTTCGATAATATTACTACCATTTAACTTGCATGCGATAATGTTTAAAATAATATGATATTACTTAAAGTCAAGTAATATATAGAATTTAAAATTCTATTTATTGTATTGTACTATACAATATTATAGTTTCGATTGGCATGTGTTTCGTGAACATTTCAGAGCATTTTTATAGTTCTATTTACCTTAAATATTATTTAAGACTATTAGTTTTAATGATCACAAATAAATTGTACAAATAATTTCCGATAAACTAAAAAAGTACCATTTGTGTACGATGGATTTCTATTAAATATAACGACGGCATATTACATTGCACTTTTAGATCATTATATTATTAACGTCCCAAACATTGCTTTTCAATAAAAACTTATAATATAAAAACATCATCACACCAATTTAGACCGTATAGATTTAAAAATGTTTAATTATTAGTAAATTGTTATTTTCTTTATTTTCTTTCATTGGATAATTAATATAACATTTTGAGTACCTATCTATTCTGGCACGTCTTATTAGAAACTTTAATACGACGAAAACTAATAGGAAATTCGAATAGTTCCCTAACGATATTAATTTAATTTATATTTTATTTTATCAAAACACGAGAAAATAATATGTAAAATATATCTAAATATTAAAAGCAAATATCTAAAATGATTGAACACTATTAAATTCACCATCAAAAATTCAAAATAAATAATTAACTTAATACCTATACTAAATAAAATATTTTCAAAACACAATATGACAAATATTATTATTTTTTTTTAAAATAATTTATTAAACCTTTTGTATTACAAAAGTTGTTATTAATAAGTAATAACAGACAAAATATTTATACAAATACGTATTTAAAAAACCAAAACTTTGAAACTTTAGTCTAGTAAGGTTTTACACAATTTACGCAATCTCAATACCAATAAGATAATATTTTTTATCACCGACTTAATTATATTATATTAAACTCTGGGTGTTCGGTTCAGTTCGAAAATAAAACTTATCATTAGAATTTTTGTCCTGATAATGTATTTCGAACTATGGATTTTTCTTAATTTTTCATTTTTAATAATTCGGTTCGGTTCAAACTCAAACATTAGGATTGTCATAAATAATCAATACCTAATTATTAATAAAATAAAAAATAATTATGTATAAAGTATAATAAGATAAAATTAGAGAAAATTTAATAATAAAACCAATCGATCAAAATTTGTATTGGAAAACAAATATAGCTCTTTAACTTCCCTGTTTCCTGTCATCAAAACCGATGCAGAGGAAAAAAATATAATATATAGGTACAATTTATTTAAAATAATTTCATTATTAATCACTAGCCGTTGTTATATTAATTTTAAATCATAATATATTTTTACTGTCCATTTTTTTCTTCTTCACATAATTAAAAGTTTAAACGTCAAACAAATCATTTAGTTTTTATTTCCATTATAATAAAAAAACATATATATATATATATATTTTTAAATTATAAGTATTCAAATCATCTTTGAATCAAAATATACACGTTTAATGTGACCAAAGATTAAACAGTCTTAAAATTCAACAATATTTAAACGGATGGAAACAATCAATTTATTGTTTGCATTAACGGTGCTGATTTCAAATCTCATCTTATAATTGACTTGGATTCTTTCTGTTATATTGCAGAAAAAATATCTTTCAGTTGAAGTTCTAAAAGAATATATTACTTTTTTTTTGTTAATAAAAATAAAAAATATTCTGCGTATATTTTTTACGTACTTATTATTTTTTTTAAATTTAACATTAGGTACCCTATTGTGCTAATATTAATATAAGTATAAAAAATTTGAAACAAAATAAACCGAAGAAAGAACGAAAACCAAATTCATAGGTATTGTACGTATAAATGTGACTTTATATAAAAGCACAATTGTTTTTTTTTTACGAATTACATATAACATACTTTGTATATAAAACCCATTAAGTTGCATAGATAATAACGGGTAAGTACCTACGCTAAGCAAAAATAATTTGTTTTCCACAAAACCAGGAAAAGTATAGTAAACATATGTTGTCTATGCACAATTGTGTACATTATTTGTTGATTTAATATTAGAACATTTTACCGAAAAACAACTCTAATGTATAACTCTTTCTATTATACTATTATAAATTATAATAATTACAAATTAAATCTCGTTTATGATATTTCTTATGTTATGCACTTAATATATTGTTTGTATTTGTATTTTATAAGTTTCTTTTGCTAAAAAAAAAAATATGACGTCTGAAAATTAGACAAACATTATTTCTTGTCGTAATATTATTTATCATTTAGATTTTTTAGCAAACTATATAATTAGCATTTAATAATATAATATAATATAATATGTATTTGACGGATTTTTAGAATTCGAATACAGCAATCAATATACAATTATTAAAAAAAATTGTTTTCATATTTTTAATAATTTAAAGAAGGCGTCGAATCATAATATATAGGTGAATACCTAATATATTTTAAAAACATTTTCTATTGCTATTATTTTTATTGCTAAATAATTATACCATTATATGATTATATTATATATACATATATATATAATTCGATTTTTGTTCAATTGCCGAAATAACCTAATATAATGCATTTCCGTTAGATTTCACATCTATATTCATTTTTCAGAATGTCAAAGATTTCCAAACAGATTTTAGTTTGATGTGGGCTGCATTTTAAATTGAATTCAAAGAAGTGCGCCAACCTTCAACCGAATTGAACCTAACCTTCAAACATATTTAATTAAATCGTAACGGATTTCTATTGGATTTTTATATCGTTATTCGATTTCTTCGTTTTATGTTATAGGCAATAGCCACCCATATTATACAACTTATCTAAACTAAACTAATTTTGCACATAAAAATCAGTTTTTTAAACATTTCTCGTATAGGAGTAAAAAGTATTTAATAAATAAATACTTATACATTGTTTTTTATGACAATTGTTTTTTGAAATACCGTTGCCACTTGTCTGTACTATTCGTAAAAGTCTCGTGATGTATCACCCTGTATTTAAAATATTATATACTTCATTTTGGAGGTGTGAACACGCGAGCTAGATAAGAAAATATTGTTGAAGGTTACGGGTGTGACTATTATAGGTATATGAGATATTATATGTTTTACATTTTTTATTCAAATAATTCGTATGGTAAAAAATACCAATATTATGTTTGTTGTAAATATAATATTATTGTATGTGTTTACTAATATTATTGTTTTATTCCATAACTAATAAAATTGTTTTGGTTTTTGAGAGTAGGTTTAACTCAGCTTATATTATAACTCAGTTTATTCAAAAGTACCTATACTTAAACAAGGTTTAGTTAATTAAATTAATTACTATTCATTGAAATTGAATATAAAGTATAACTCGTTATTATTAAGTTATTATAAAACAATAAGTTAACTCAAACTCTTTAACTTGTTTATGCTCATACACTTAGTTGTATAATATATTTTTTCAAAACTGGTAATTGACAAGTTAAATAGTTAAAGTTAAAATAAATTATATTTACATTTTATAGTAAATAAATTTTTTTTTAAGTAGATATTAATTATTAACTTAAACTTTATTTTTAAAGTACCTAGTTATTTTTTAGTTAATAATTGTTTTATGAGGTTAAGTTGAATAATACACTGTTATAGAAAATATTTTTTTTTTTTTTATATTTAATTTAACTTATAGAGTTATAGAACAAAAATACTTTTATACATTAATAATTTTAAATTTGTCAATGTATAGATAGGTACTAAAAAGATATGATAATATTTTAAGGTAAAACGGAAATATAAATAATTAATTTGTTTAAATTAAATTAATATATATTTAACTTTTTGACTACTTACTTAATTTACGTTACTATTATTTTCATTTGTTTTTAATTTTTTTAAGTTTATAAAATTAAAAATAATTTTTAATTTTTAATATTTGAAAATTTCTATAATAGGTATCTAACTTAATTTAATGAGTTAAAAAAATTAGTCAATTTGCCATAATTATTCTTATCAAATTATCATTATAGAAATGACTATATACAATAAAACAGAAATAGATTTATATTATATAACGTCGGTTTAATATGTTTGGATTGAAAAAAAAAAAAACGAAATATCTATATACATTTTTATGTGTTAATAAATTAACAATAATAATAATAATAATAATAATAATAATTTATTTGAAAACGTATCTTCAGCACATAATTGTATTGAAGTATTTTTTACGGGATAATAGAAACAATTAAATTGTCGAGAATATGAATTGATCTGTCGAAATTCAAAGCAACGATATGGTTAACCTAATTATTTTCATGATTTAATACGAAGTACTGAAACTAATATCAAAACTGCAGAAGGCTTCGAAGTACACCGCAAATATCTGTTATACTTTTAAACTTATTGTAGACGATATTAATTTACAATATTTATGGCGATAGTTAATATTTAAACTATAATAACTTAGGTAAAAAAAAAAAAAAAATTACGAGTATCTCACTGTATACCATAACAGAACTTACGTTACAAAACTGTTGCTCAAACGTTACCACGGTCCTGTTTACACTTGGTATATACGAGTACCTTGGACCAATTTATTATTAACCCGTATAATGTTTTATTATTCTTTTTTTTTAATAAAATATATAGGTTAGGTACAAAATAATTACAATAATTGCAGAGTTCTCGTGTTAGCGAGCCGTGATTGTACTTTACTTATATTGAAGACTGTGATATATATTTATATTTATTAATAAATAAATATTTATTAAATTTAATGAAATCGACGACGCTGCTCGGGCCATAACCTTCATCGTCTGCTGACGTTATATACGCCCATAATACTTGTAAGTATGCGCGTTGTTTATAATATTTTATTATACGTTTGTGTACATAATATACGTCTGCAGCTCAAATATTAAAACAAAATAACGGAGAACCGTCATCGGGCGATCTGAAAGGGGCGGCCATATTGTTTTCGTTTTTACGTGTTTATTTAGGAATTATGAATTATTCGTTCGTCTTATTTGTTTACGCCGCTTCGTCCTCCTTCTCGGGTTCTCCGCCGCTGCAGCGCGGTGGCTTATACGTATAAATATATACATATATAGCCGCTGTCGCCGTCGTCCTTCTCATCCTGTTCCTGCTCCTCTTATTTACTATTGTTCCTGCTCATCGTCCTTTTCCTCCCACCATGTCCTTCTCCTCCTCGTCCGCCATCACCGCTACTCACCTTGCCCGTCTGTCGTTGTGGCGGCATTCTATCTTGTGCTTCCGTCCGCGCGAGCTTATCTAAATACCGCTAACCTCGTACTCGTCAGATACTCTCCGGGTGTCACACAAATTTGTCGACACGTTTGTCTTGTCCTTCACATCATCGACGTTTATTCAACGATCTCTTCACCGCCGTATAATATAGGTACACACCGTATTTATCACGATGCGAATAAATTATTATTGTTATCGTTGTAATTAATGTCATTAGAGACGTCGATAGTTACCAAACCATGCGAACACCCGTTTTACATTTTCGTCAACACGGGACTTGGGTACGAACCATAAACGCGGTATTTGCTATTTACAATGTATAAATACGCGTCTTTTGTATTTACAACATGGTATCGTATAAGCGAAAATTTGATCAATGGGTTATTAAAATGAGCAAGAGGAAGAGGAGGAGGAGGAGGAGGTGGAGGAAGAAGAGTTGGAGGAGAAGGTATAAAAATATATATTTTTTATTTTGGTCTTTAAAACTACCTGGGAAAATAAAATAACTGGGAGTTTAGAGAATCTTTTAGGAGGTCAATCTCTCCGGATATTTCCGTCCATGTACGACCTCTCTTCGATTATATACAATTTCTATACAATTAATGCAGCTTCCACACTAGGTAACTCTAATATATTTATTTCTTATATTATCCTTTCCGATCACACCACATAACAATTTTAATTTAAGTTAATTTGTCTACTATTCAATAGTGGATTTATATAACATATTATTGGCCATACTACTGTATTGTAAAATCTACCTCTTAATCTTATCGGTATATCAACTCCTGCCAGCTGTCACATAAAATTATTGTTCTGAATCGATGAGAGATCCTATGTAGTTGATTTTTGTACGCTAGTTTTCTGCATGTCTGCGTCTCCAAATTATAATATTTTTTTAATATATTATCTGAGGTACCTGTTAGGTGTATAATTTATTTTTCAGATGTTTTCATACTACCGTCTTTCCGCGAACAACTCGTCAAACACGAATAATTAAAAGTGTAGGTATATACATTTTAATATTATCCTTGAACACAAGCTCAGTTTTAAGAGGATGTTTGTTCAATATTCGTTAACGTGGTACTGTTTGATTTTCTTCAAAAATAAATAAACAACATTATTTGCATCGCATTATTATTATTATTATTATTACATAATTATCGTATTATATTATACTCATTTTGCTTACCAGAGAAAATTAATGAAAATTTGTTTTAACTTCGGAACATATTTTTTATGGTTATACTAAATACCTATAACAATTATAACCTTATAATGTAGGTATTCCGTCGTCTGCATCATAATATTGTAAAACTACAGTTTGTTGTTCTCGAGAAATATAATTCGCGTGCGATACGTTATAACTTGTAAGTATATATATTTTTTAGATAACAAAGACAAGCAAGCCAATAGATAAAAGCATTCATTATATTGAGTTAGATAGGTACGTAAAATGGATTCAACTTTAATTGAAAAAAAAATTTATTTTTTCATTAAAAAATTAAGAATTTTAAACTATTATACATTTGCTCTTTTTATAATAATTATAAGAAAAATGTACGATCAAATATTTTTTTTAATAAAAGAAGGGGAACTCCGTGACTTTGTGTATACTCCCCCTACTCTTAAGTCAAATACATCAGCTAAACCCATACGTATTCGTAGTATCGAAATCGGGGAATAAGTGATTTTAGACTGTTGATTTCGTCGATGTTATTCGATTATTTTATCACTGATTTTACCTATAGTAGAATTATTCCTGAGAGTTTATTTTAAACTGGATAATAATCGAGTTAGGATTGTTGATCGTAAATTTAAAATCATCTAAAATATGTTCGGAATGAAAATTTTAAAAATGATTTTTTTTGTAAAATCACGACATTTGAATGATTAAAAATGTCCTGATGTAATTATGATTATGCGATTACTAAACTCTTAAAAAGAGCTTAACGGCTTATTATTCTCGTTATTTCGACTCCCTCAACGAACGTTTGTTTAACAATACTTTACATATATTTCATTTTTATACACACGTAAAGTGTACTTTCCTGAACTTGCTCGATGTTCAAACACGTTTAGTACGTCCATTTTATAGATGAGCAGGGGTGAATTAAACGCATATTATACGTACGCGTCATCGCAGACACTCTGAAATATTAAATATATATATTTTTCCCTTTGGACATAATTATATAGTACGATATATAATACTCGCTGTTTGCATTTTAATATCCTTCCTCTTTTGTGTCTTTTGAGTGGCGGAAAACAACGATGGGATTAACCGATGACACAGACTATAGGGAGGAAATATGATCAAACGAAAACGATTAAACTGAGTTGTAAACAGTTATTCTCTTGGTATCTCAGACACTCATCACTATACGAATCAAGTGCCGTTCGATTTTGTTTTACGAAGCTTATTATTAAATCGAAGAAAAGGGTCATTCGTGTATTGCGTAGAACCACTCGAAGCTCAAAAGCACAAATCGTAAAAAGACAAAAATAAAAAGTACTCTCCTAAACAGTATTACCAATATATTACCATTTTCCTAACCTTAGATAACTTTTAACTATCTAACTAACATATGAGTATACATAGTGAAAAAATATGTTTTATGTTATCCTTTTGATACTGATACTAATGTAATTTATCATAGGCCATTTTATTTAAGCCATTTTTTTACAAAATTTTCATTTTCTTCTTCAAATTTTAATTATTATTATTCAAAAAGAAAATAATACCAATGAAATAAAACCGAAACCACAATTATTTACTATTAAAACATGAAATATATTTTTTTTTATTAAAAACTATTAAAATATAGGTTCGGTTAAAGTGATCAAAATTTAATGTTATAAATAAATGGGAATAATGTATTTTCTTAATTTTGTATTTCATATAATATAAAGAAATCAAAATACAAATCATAATTGAAACATAATTAAAAAAAAAACATTTTTTAATATCAATTTTATTTTATTAACAATATAAACGTAAAAAAAAAAAAAATTTAAATCGATTTTCTCGTTTTTTATGGAATTAAAATTCCAGTCCACATGACAAGAAATTCGTGTTGAAAAACGACGGAAACAATGAGTGGACGAAGTTCCTACCAATTTCGTAACATGTATTTCTCTCAATCACTCTGTATGTATAGTGCCTACAGTGATTTTTATGTAGTTTTTTAATTATAACAAGTAAACAATTTAATATAAACAATACATCGTCATCGAATAAAGCTAAAAAATAAAATAATAAACAATGCGAACAGATACATGTGGTATATATTTAGACGAATTAAATGATGATGTAAGGATGTAAAAATATATAGAATAAGGAAGTAGTTATTTTATTATACTTTAAAATCGTTGAAAATAATTAGCAATCGTCAATAATTATTTATCGATTATAATCCAATTTATAATAACAAATTGAATAATAATAAATTACTAAAATTAGTTGAAACTATAGTATACGTACAATATACAGTTTTAACAACATTGATTCAAAATTAGTTTTATTCTTGATTATCCATAACACCATAACCTTATTAATAATATGCATATCAAGTATATATAAACAAAGCCAGAAAAAATATAGTTATTATGCAAAATATATATAATAATCAAATATTTTTGTGTGTATAAATTTAAATCATTAAAGTTTATTATACATTAAATTAAATTAAAAACATTATAATAAAATAAATTAGACTGAATATCAAACTATCAAAGTGAAATCGAAGGTAGATTAGATACTCTTTATTTATTCATAATTTCTTAGTATTATTTTAAATTTGTTTAGTCAATGTTTTGTTATTTGTATTTGTCTATCAAATAACAATACTACGTATGTAACCTAACCCTAACCTACAGATTAAACTTGTCTAAATTAATTCTTGTTTATCAAATGATTACATGGTCCAATTGTACTAAATGAGTGATTTATTATTTAAAAGTCTCAATATATATTACGTATATTCGAACACTATATTATAAATTAAAAATTAATTTTCATAATTTTATTATTATAAATTTTATTTGAATTATATAGTTATTATATTATTTCCCAAAACTACACAAAAAACATCTGTTTTACATTTTTTTTATATTACTCATTCCTTTCGATATTCCAACATAATTTTTCTACATGCATATTTTTTTAAAAGACAATTATTTTCATTTGTATATCAAAATTTCATATAAATGATGTGTTAATTGTTTTAGCAAATAGGAAATCGTTGGAAATTAAGCTATTTATATAATAAGATTATTATTTATAACTTTTTACCAAATAGATATGATTAAATTTTTCATTCAAATTGTTACTATTATTATTATATTGTAAAGTACTAAAAAAATAAAATAAACAATAAACTCTTGAGTTTATGAATGAAATACAATACGTATGCTTACTATATGAAAAAAGTAATAATGAGTTCAACAGCCAACAGATGTAGGATAATATAACGCTGTTATAAACAGTTCGGCACATTAAAGTTAAACACGGTTCTGTAATTCTGTCTATAACACTATAATATTATACATTGTAACAAGAAAACAAATGGAATGAGGAAATATTGTCCACGCTTAGTGATTAATAAATAGATAAAAAAACATAACAATTTTACATTTTTTAACTATACTATTATTTAGATAAATATGGTTTTTACGATAGTAGGTTCGTAAATATTATAATCAAGTTGTTTTGTTTTTCCAAAGAGTATTAATAATAATTATTAAAAACGCTATGAGTAACGAGAAACATGATTTTATTTAGCTTCTAGTTTAGAACTAGAGAGTAAAAAATAATATGAACAATTTTATACATTTTTATTAATATCATGATACAGACGATGCAGTACATTTTTTAAATAGGTATATATATATTATTCTTTGAATTTTGTACTTTATGTAGTTCATAGTACTTAGTTTGATTGAAATTTGAAATTGTAAATTATGTTCACATAAATAATAAGAAAAGTTACTGGATAGTAGTAATTAATTATAGTACCTAGTATAATTTTATAAATTAACGCTCGACATTCATTAAACTGCATGTACCTATATATTTGATTTAACTATACTATTTTAAATTCTATTGAAGTTTAAAATGTATTATCATATTGCGCGAAGAATAAAGACAATGATAATGAATTGTGTTTGTGTTATTTATACAGAGTGAACTCCATAACACACTATTTTATATCAAAGATTTATTCGTATTAAATTAGTAAATTATAGTAGTTTATACAGTATGATCAGAAAATTGTATTACGAAAATATAATTTTGAAGACGTATGAAATTACCACCACAAGTTTCGTAACATGAAATATAAATCACCCTGTACATAGTGCACATACATGTAGATATATAACTGACCTAACCTAACCAACCAAGAACAATAGAGTAGACGACAGATGGACCGTTTTTATTCTTAAAAAAAAAAAATTTTTTCTTTTTAGGAAAAATTATCAGAAAACGAGGGTAGTTCCCATTTGGAAAGAAAATGTTCGTATCAAAGTTTATCAATATAATAATACTTACATTAATAAACAAAAAATAATTTTAGTTTAATAAGAATATTAGTAATAATAAGAATAATAATTCTATTCCCCCAAAGAACCTTTTAAAGTAAGTATTCATAAATAAGGTTAAAAGTGGATTACTGCAAATCAGGTTGAGTCGTTTTATGAATCAATGGTTTAATCTGTATACGTCATATATTGTTTTAGTTTTTATATGAAAATCGGATGATGTAAACGTAATTATTATTGATAAATGATAATAAACGCGTAATAAGTACACGATAAACTCTTATACAGAATGAATAAAATTCGTGTGATAAACAATTATTATGCAAGAATTATCATTTTTTGAGTGTGGATTTCACTCTGTATATGTTTGCAAGTTACTCAACGTCAATTTATTAACGTCAACCGGATTTTGTGTGACAATTAGACTTGACATAGGTGCTATAAACCCAAGTTCTACAAAAAAACTAAGTTGTTGTTTTCCATTATAAATCGTCAAAATTACGGTTTCCGTTATTTAAAATTGTTTTGTTTCATGATAACTAATTAGGTTACTGATTAAGTTAAATAAGGGCTTGAAAATACATTATCAATTTCCAAAATATTTTGAAAATCGTAAGTCGCAATTTTTTTTATAAGCTTTTAAAATTTGAATATTTATAGTAGAAAATTGAAAATTGAATATTATATATATATATTTTTATATCTGAAGACACTTTTTCGGGCAGACAAAATGGTCCGATTACCACAAATAGGGTATGTTTTCCGTAGAAAATTGCGTCTAGTTTGTACTTTATTTAGCACATTTTTTGAATTTCTCAAAAGTTTTTCTTTGAGAGAAGAAAAACTACCAAAAAATGACGGAAAAAACGTCAAAATTTACGGTTTTGAAAAATTTTAAAATTTAAAATTTTTGGTTAAATTTTTTGATGAAATTGATTTTAGGTTATTCATGATAACTAATGCAATTTTGAACGTAAGTACTTTAAATTTTTTTTGAGTTTTCTCATAGGTAGTTTACACACGTGGTAAGCTTATGGAACGACCTATCAGTCTAATATATTGTATTATATTGAGTTTCGCTCAGAATCGTATTTTCTAATGCAATAACATTGCATTCAAATCTTAATTATAATAAACCATTAATTTCTCCGAGGACCGAAGGGACGAAGGAGGAACATCCAAAATCGACTTTCCCACTTTTTTTCATATATGTCTACTGTCTATCTGTATGTATAATATTTTAAAAACTTATCTTTTTAACAGTGTTAAATTTAATAGCCTTTTCGTGAAATGATCTCTTTTATGAAATAAAAAATGGTTTCATGCCTCTAAATTATTAATTTTATATACGTATAATGACCCTAAAAATACTATTTGATCGACCCGTAATTAGATCGAGATCGACGGTGATTGACTGATGGATTAGAGGGTACGATTGAGATTTAACTAAACGGATATTGTAAAGCTTTAGTAAGATGTACGGATTATAGAGAAAATCTGACATATTCAAGCAAGTGCTGCTTCAAAACAATGCGGAGACTGTAGGTTGTTGTCCGTCAGAACAGCATTTTTCGTGGGTGGTCGAAATTTTTCAATATCCTTTTCGATCGAATGTCGCCGTACACACAAGTCGTATATTGTTCTAAAGTCACGATCGTACCATATATTATATGCCACAATATGAATATATGTTGTTTTGAAATTTATGATTTCTCGAAAAAAGCTTCTCGCGGGTTCGTTGCACTCTGCGTGCGCGTGTATGTTTGGTTTTGGGGCAAGGGACCCGGGTGTGTTTTCGACGTGCGCAGCGTCAAATTATGTTTAGCTCGAGTGAAGAATTATACCTGTATACGGGGTGATCAGAATTTCGTATTAAAAAAATGACGGGTATAGTTTAACTACGTTTTCTCGCCTTTTATCTAACACGATATTTCAATCACTCTGTATATATAAAATATATAAATGTGTGTGTGTGTGTGTGTTTACGCATGACCCGGTCGGATGGCGGTGCAGGGGGTTGTTATGACGGTTTGATGGGCGTCGGCGAGTAGGGAAGTTTACGAGGGAGAGAGCTACCTCCATATATATATATATATATATATATTTATATTATACGGTATACGCGGTTTATAACACAAAAACCGTGGACGCCGACCGGTATATACCAGCAATTATTTGTCGCTGCTAAAGTAAATAAAAATGTTTGTTTATAAAACAAATATTAAACAGAATGTAAACATAACAGGCAGGGGTCGCGCCTATGCGTTCGTCTGATGGATGGGGCCATAGACCCTAAACAAACAAGTGAGTATTTCCAACACTCGCAGCGGCAGCGTAGCGAGCGTACACATATACACACATTGCTGCCGAAGCACATCATGAAAAATCTTCCTCTCCTCGCTCGGGCACTCGACCAAAAACTCTCTGTCCCCCGTCCAAAACGTTATTTTATTATTATTATTGTTATTATTTTTGTCGTCGTCCTCGTTGTTGTTGTTATTGTTGTTGTTATTATTGTTATTGTCATTGTCGCCGTCAGACCGCAGGCGCCGCCACCACGCGTTACGTTTATTTATTTATTTATCCTTTCGCCCTTCCTTTCCACGACAAACCGAATTTTCTGCCCACGCGTTTATAATGCATTTTTTTCCCCTTATCAAAATCGACATTAATCCCTCAAATACGTGTTATAGTTATCTATTATAATTTAGCACCCGTCGACGTGTTACCTTAGCTGCAGGTTACCAGTCAGTGGTTAGTGCAAGTTATATACCTACCGCTTTCAATATTCGTGTTGGACCATCCTTACGGGTTTAATGCAATAATTTTGCATTCAAAACTACGAACCTGAGCGAAACTCAGTCAGATTTACAATACAGATAATCCGTTCCAAAATTTTACCACGTATGTAAACTACCTATCAAAATACTCAAAAAAATTTACAAGTCCCTACGTTTAAAACTGTATTAGTTATCACGAAATATTTAAAATCAGTTTAACGGAAATCGTAATTTTGTTGATTTTCCGGTATTTTGAGATTCTGAGCGAAGCGAAGAGCGTATTGATTTTACAAAGATATAGACATAAACGACTTAATGTTTTTACAAAATATTTTGAAAATCGTGACTGACAATTTTTTTCAGAACTTAATAAAGTAAGAATTTTTGAAAATCGGCAAAATTACGGTTTCATTATTTTATTTCTTGATAACTAAATAAGTTTAGATCGTAGAAAATTGAAATGTATTTTAAATATTTACATTCGTACATTCACAAGTAGTAAAATTTTGGAATGGATTATTAGTATAGCATATTGTAATATATTGAGTTTCGCTCAAAATCGTATTTTCTAATGCAATATCATTGCATTCAAATCTTAAATATAATAAACCACTAATTTTTCCGAGGACCGAAGGGACGAAGGAGGAACGTTCACAATCGACATCCCCACTTATCTTTACTTTTTTTTTATATTTTATCATCTCTCGAGGAAAAACTTGAGAAATATACGAAAAATGAGCAAATAAAGTACCAATAAATATGCTTTTTGTGACCGAAAGCATATCCTACTTGTGGTAATAGACCATTATTTCTACCCGAAAAAATGTTATCAAGTATAAAAAATAATATTTATATAAAACTAATACAAATCTCAAGCAGAATCTAAAAATAACTTATCTTAATTAAAAAGTATACATAAAAGTTAAATATATTAATTTATAATTTAGTACCTACATCATATAATTTATTTAAAAAATATATATTTATATTCGTTTTACCTATATAACGAAATATTTAAAATTATTAAAATATAAAATTATATTATTGTCGTTAATTAAAAAGAAATATAATTCATTTTATGTTCTATAAAAGTATTTATGTTATTTAACTTAACTTAAATAATTAACTGAAAAAGAACTTAGTATTAAAAAAAAAAAAATTAACTCATTATATAATTTGACTTAAACTTTTTAATTTGCCAGCCTTAGTAGCATACTAATGCGTACACTAATGTGTAATTTCACAACATTTCAGGTAGTGCAAAATATCATCGGTTAAAAAATAATTATAATAAATTATACTGTTTCAAATGCTCCTTGCTCCGTTCGAAAGGACAGTTATTTTTGTATTTTATATCTTACCATTATTAATACATACAATATAATAAAACATAAATAAATACAATTTTAATACTATAACATGGGTGTATATATAAATAATAATTGCATTACACAAAATACTTCTAACAACGTAAACACGCCATGCAAATGCACCCCCGTGTCACAGTGCACTATCATAAATGCACCTATATGGTTAGTAAATTATGTAATGTCGTCGAGACGTCGTTTTACAAGAAAAACTAAACTAAAAATGAAACAAAACAGAAATAAAAAAATAATAATTTCGTCGAAACATAATATTATAATAAAATTTACCCTCAAAATATCAACAATCTCCATAAAATTGTAAAATAAAAAAAAATCGTTTCTATACTGTATAGCCCTCTAGTTCTAAAATATGTATACCCGATTTCAGACATTGTTCGTACGACAACCATGAACCGTGATTGATCCCGAACGAAAACCATTAATTTAATTAGATTAATAATATAATATAATATTGTAATATCATTATAAACCTAAACAATTATAAATTTATAACTTTTATCAACTTATCATTGACGGACGGAAATAAAAACGCATAAGGCGCAACAACATAATAATATTCCTACGCATTTATAATTAAAATTTAAAAAATGCGTTTAAATTTATTGTCATATTTTTTTTATATTTATTTCTATTAATGTGACACTGTATATTATTATTATATGTCATAACATTTTAATTATTGATCATTTATCCTATAGCCACTCTATTAGACCACGGTTCAAGCATCCACTATGAATATGGTTTTCGGATTTTCACACTACACACGTCGGATATGTAAAGACTAAACGACAAAGTCACTATACAAATTATCTGCTGCATTACATTGTTTACATACAGTTGTATTGGAAATTATTTTAAATTTGAACTTCGCAGATTTTATTTCTCCTCTAAGTAACTTTATAACGCGTCACTTAAATATGAATTTGAACGATTTACTTATATAATAAATCACACGATCAAAAGCTTGTCAAATGCATATAACTAAAATACGGATCGAAATATTGTATTAAAAACAAAATAATAAAACAGTTCATGGGCATACAAAGCATACATACAACAATGAAATAAAGACGATATGACTATCGTGGTCATATTTTCACAGATTATTATACTACAGACAGGAAAAAGAACAATATTTAATTTTGTTTTATTAATATATATTTTAAACATATCAATTAATTTGTACAGCGGCCACCATCCAAAATATACCTAAAAAAGTATCAAATAAGTTACCTTAGATTTAGAGTAAAAAAAAAATATACAAAATAAAATTAAAATTGACGTTAAATCCATATATTGTTATTGATAACAACATTTATATAAAAATATTATATAATACTTAAGTAATATAAATTATTAGGTTTTTGTAATGTAATTTTCGAAAACTTGTTTTTTTTTTTAACTGTGGAATAAAATATCATGACTATTTATATTTAAGGTACCTAACTAAAATACCATATAATTTTCTTCTTCGTCTTATTCTTGTTTGAGTCATTTCTTTTTTTTTTTTACATATTTGTTTTACTTGTACAGGTATATTATATATTTTGTATAGTTTTTTGTCATAACTATTGTCGTCGTTGACCAGAAGCGTGCAATAATAATTGTTTTGGTTCAGGTTCTTTAATTCGTAAAAAACATACCTGTATTCAAACGTATGGATATATGGCACGAACGGTTATTTATTCCAATTTATCTAGATACATCTAGGATAGTAAGATAATGTCTAATACTTACTGCTTCTATACATACAGGATAATTAGAATTTCATGTTACAAAACCATGGAGATTAGTACAACAATGTTTTTTTAAGGTCGTCATCGTCAATACTTTTGAATATTTTATTTATGTTTAGCTACAACCAAAAGAACAGTATTTCTAAGGCAAGTACGAATAATAGTACAAATAAAGAGTGACAAGAAGATATCGATATGATTTAAATTAGATTTTATAAGGTAGTAGTGAGACCAGAAATAATGTATGGATCGAAATGCTGAGCAGTGAAAAAAAATAAAACAGAGAATGAATGTGTCGGCGATAAATATGTTAAGATGGATGTATAAAGTAACTAGATAAGATGAAATAAGAAATTAATACATATAGGTATGTGTAAGAGTTAAATTCGATTTTTACATGAGAGCGATAGTTTGGATATGTTATGAGGAGAGATGATTCAGAGGCAGTGAGAGTTGTTATAATGGAAATGAATGTAGAAGTCATAAGTAGAGAGGAAGATAGAAGGAGAGACAATAGATGTAATAGAGAATGATATGAAGTGGTATGAATAGATAAGAGGTTGGTTAGGAGATCGAGATTTATGGATGTGTATAAGACTAAGGTGGTGTGGTCACGTGGATCACACCATCTAGTTAGGATTGTAAAGCGAGGTAGAAAATATGTTCAAAATTCGCAAACATATATGATTGATAAGGATTAATCCATAGTTTCTCAACCTTTTTAGTGTCGCGACCCCCAAAATAGGTATAAAATATGGTCAACCACTTCGTGACCCCCCCTCCATCCATTTATATTAGGTACAAATTTGAACAATAAAAATATCTTATCATTATCCAAACGAAATATACCATTTTAAATATCAATTTATAAACACCATGTCTAGTAATTTAAACTTGTCAAATTTGAAATGTCCTTGGTCGTTGGGAATTTCCATTAGCAGTGGAGTGACCGTTTTATTGATGAGCAACTTTTATATGTAAAACAAATTCAACGATCACACCAATTATTATTATTATTATTATTATTTTTATGTTTATTTATCTTTTATGTATATCCTTATCAAGCTAATTTTATTATTATTATTTGAAGTATTTTTGTTGTTCAATAAAAAGTTTTAAATAAAAAGTTCCAATTGTAAATCAGCGCTAGTCAAGGTGATGGCGACCCCCTGGTTGAGTAACGCTGTATTAATCCATAAACGCATATTATATTAGGTTAGACGCTTAAAGTACAATAATAATAATTTTAATAATTTGCTTACAGAATAAAAGTTCAATTACAAATATATGACAGTTACAGTAGGTAATGTGTAAAGTCACATAATATAATAGATAATAACACACATAGTAGAAACGTAAATGATAAAAAAAAATAACTAATATAAATTTAATAATTAGGTACTAATCTAAAAGATAAATATTTATCTTATTCAGGGTTAAATTAAACAGGCCTAAGATATTTATAGAGTGTCCAGGTGACATTAATACATTAGCAGGATAATTTGATATATAATTTTTATTGATATTAGATAATTAAAGTAGACTCTATAAGCTATAGTATCATTGTTAAAAATTCTAAATATTTTAATCAAAATTTGGATTATTTTCAAATCTTAAGACCCGTTTAAAACCATGCGTACGATACATAACCGATGAAAACAACGTACCTAGCATTTTTATACGCACCAATGATTTATTTTTACATTGTCGCGTATCGTGAGCGCATTTAATGTGATATTTTAAATTTATACAGAATTCTAAACGAAATTCAACTTTTGACACTTGAAAACGAATGTTTTTTAGTCTGAATTAATCTGATCGAATTTAAAAAAAAAAAATGTAAATATTATGTCCCTATACGGGGTATATTATATTTTAAAAGAAAAAAAAAACTTAAAAATCGTAAAAGACGTAAAACGTGGTTACGTCCTTTGTTGGGCAAGTGTATACTCTTAAAGGTAGTTTTTCAACAATGTACAGTACCGTTTAATTATTTAAAAGACGGCGAAAAAAAGTTGTTCTACTATTTTTGTATATCTATCAAGCCGCTTTTGATTCATTTTAATTATATTTTAAAAATACAGAACAAAAGTCGTTTAGTTTTGTTTGTGTGTAAATCAAATAAACAATTAATAAAATTCAATGCGCTGCGGTATCATATGCGTACGTGTAAATCTATTAATATAAGTCAATGATTGGTATCAACGTGTTTTATACGCGAGATTGACGATTGGCGTACGAACCGACTGAAATACGCGCGGCTCTGAAACGATCAGTTTAAAGAAATGTATTTCCATACGCGGCGTATAGAAACGTGCGTGTCGCGTGGCTGTTAAACGGTCCCAACACTAAAAAATATTATATTGTGTTTTTTATGTCATTTTCACGTCGTTTTGAACGGGTTATGTTTAATTTTGTGTCAATATGGTTTGGAAAATTTTAACAGAAACCGCTGTTTTCAGTCGCACTTCATTTAGCGAACAATATTATTATATTATATTATATTCTGATCACTCTGTGTTACACTTATTTTACCTACACGTGTTTATGCGCAATGTATGTAAATTCGAGTTATTTATTTACGTGCGTTGACGTAGACAATAGACATACATATATGAAGTATTAAGTTTACTCGGAATCGATTAAAATGCCGTTAGATATTGTTGTCTTTATTAAATTTATCCAGAGAATCCATCGTTCCGCATACGTATACCTACGGGAATTTATTTTGTTTTCGATTTCATTTAAATGAATTAATAAATATAAAATTTATATTAGAATAAATTCGCAATTTAAATGCGATACGATAGGTATATAACATTTTCCGTTTACGAAAGGTTCAACAATGAATTTCGCGTTTGAAATATTATATTGTTATAATTATTATTATTATTTTATATAGCCATTGCATTTTCCTTAGTCCATTGTATCGCCGAAACGTAATTATTCATATTATTACTATTATTCATTATATTACTATAAAAAGAAAAAAAAAGAGTCGATTCAAAATATTATTATAGTGACAAAGCGTTTGGATTACTGCGGTAGGTACCTATATTATAACATGCCATTTGCATCTATACGGAGTGTACCACGAGAATTTACTCTTTGTGATATCAAAGGCTCGCAAGTTCATGTACTAAAATACGTAAAAAACTTATTTGTTACAGTGGTTGAAACCGTAAATTTTTTTTAGATTTTCATTTAGGTTACCGGTATTCAATTTTTCCGATTTCGACTAGTTGTTATTAATATTTTTATATTATTTTATTTAATGTTGTTCACGTATGGAGAGCAAAACACATAATGTCACAATATTAATTCTGTACACTATAAACTTTTGATTTTCTAATAATATAAATTGTACGATTTATACAAAATAACACCTTAAGATTTTCAATTATGCACTATTAACCTAACTTTATAACCCATATAACCCTATGGGTAAGATACAATTTTGTTATTGTAACAGCCAACAAGATAATAATAGTTATTAATAAATAAAATACTAAATCGATACGACAGATTTTGTAACGGTTTTAACCTGTTGAAATAGGTTTTAAGCCCTGGTTTGTTATACTATTAAATGCTTAAATATGAAAAATGAAAATAACAATTAACTAAATTCGTATTTTTTAATTTAAAAAAAAAAAAATGTAATTTACTTGTTAACAGTTAATTATTTGATAATCGATAATTCAATTGAACAACCATTTTTCTGAATGTGTTTACCATTAATAAGTTAATAATAAGTATTATTAAGTCTTTTTGTCTTCAATAAACATAGCTATTTAACCTACATGGGTTGTTTCAAATGGGCATGCATATTGGCAATTTATAGCATCATAATTATAGATTTTCATAAAAAACCATCATTTCATATTTTTTTAAAAACTTTAATTTTGAATAATATTAATAAATAATAATTGAAAAAATTCATATAAAATCATATCAAAATAGGTATTTCAAAAATATTAATTTATATAATTCAAAAAATGAAATAAATGTATGTTTATGATAAATAAGTTAAACAACTCAAAATATGCTAATAAATAAAAAATAAATTTTCATAATATATTGAATGCTATCATCTTAAAATGAATTTTTGTGTAAGTTGGCATTGACTAAGATTTAACAAAATTGATAGATTAGATAAATACATCAACTTGCGAGGCGTGGACTCGATTATATCCAATAAATAGGTAAATAAATATTTACTTATTCTGTTTTTCTAAGTGTTTTAATAAGTAGTATTCAGATTTCAGACTATGATAAAAAAATAATTCAATAAAAAATTAAAGATTTAAAGAATTGAATTTAAATAGAACTTAACACATGTTTTATTTGTTTAATACTGGTTTAAGGAAGTTTTTTTAAAATTGATTGTAATTCTGCGATCACCCTGGATTGGATAACTGCTCCAGCTGTTATAATTTTCAAGGCAGAAAAATATAAAGAATTTTAACACTGTACTTTTGATTATATTATCCGAATTTATTAATTTATTATTAAGTATGTGTATAAAGATATTTTAGATATATATAAATATATTGTAGACCTTGAACGATTATTTTGCGATATCACAATATTATTACAATAACTCTACTTAGATATCGAAAACGTCTACAGGTTTACGATATCGATATCGTATCAAACTATCGATATCCTTGGACAACACAAAAAATTATGCATTTTTGTTGTTGAATATAACTCGTGAGAGTCCAGATAATACTAATGTTAAATGCAGATATAAATTGTACATTTTTTGGATTAAATATTATATCAAATTAACTTGAAATAAAAATCCATAGATTATAAATTTTAATAATACAATATACGAATATGTACAATAATGTCATTTAATGTCAACCTTCAAATAATATTATACTATATTATGTTAATATTAAATCTATTCATTTTATTTTATCGTTAAAAATAATTAATTGTTGTGTCTATTATATTTATTATCTACTAAAAATTCGAGCGTCATTAATATTTAAGAACAATTAACAGCTATATTTATTTAAAAACCAAATGTTGTAATTTGCATAAATAATTTTTAATAGAAATAATGCTAACTACTGTGATGGTGGGTAAAACTATTTACAATTGTTAATTATTGTTATAAAAATAAAACATTTTACTATTAAGGGGAAATTTCGTATTATAAAGATACAATAATAATAATATTATAAAAAATTCAGTAAACATTTTAATTTTCTTTAAATTCTCTCAATTTTTGTTCGTGATTAAAAACCGATTTTATCCGAATAAGATAATAATTTATATTTAATATAATTTTATTTTTTAAGTATTTATGTTGTAATATTTAATTTTAACTTGTCATTAAATAAACATTACAGTTTTATTATTTAGAGTGTATAGGTACGATAGCCGAATGACGATAACTCGAAATATTGAAGAGGAATAAAAAAAATAAAACGTTTCAAGTTAACTCTGATTAACATTAAGTGTTACAAAGGATTTCAAGGAGATTTCGTGTTTGTTGCAACTCGGTTTTATTTTTTATGATGATAATATGTACAACTCCAACTTGAATGGCAAGACACGAAATTAGTTTGTTAACAAAGAATTCTCTTTTTAATAAATTATTGAATATATAAACATACAGTAACTTACCGTAACTTAGGGTTTATAAAACGTGCTTGTGGTTCATTTTCAGATCCTGTTCCTTTAAAAATTCTCTACTTCTCCCTTGTCCGGTCTATTTTTGAGTACTGCCCCCTTATATGGATAAATAACACATTAAAACAAAATCTTACTCTAGAATCTGTCCAAAATAACTTTTTACGTTTTATCTCATTTAAATTCAATATCAACAGACCTCTTCACAGCACATATATCAATGTTTTAAATTTTCTTAATATTTCACAACTCTCCGATCGTCGTTTACTCTTACTATCTAAATTTCCGCAAAAACTAATATCAGGCTCAATTGAATGTCCGGAATTACTTTCATTAATAAATTTTAAAATTAATAACCTTAATATTAGATCACCAAAACCTTTCTACCCTCCTTTTTCAAATAAAAATTATTTATTAAACTCTCCCTCTAATCTTCTCATGGCTACAGGTAATGTGTATATCTTCGACTATATTTAATCTTTCTTTTCTTGTTTTATTTATTTATTTTTTTTTTTAATTATATTAGATTATATTAAATTGTGTGTATATAATTATGTATATTTTTGTTAAAAGGGTTCATCCCGTATATAAAACAATAAATAAATAAATATTATTATAATATTCATATGTGACTCTAATGAAAATAGTATTAACATGTCATATTGTTTATTTGTTGTTTAATTATATTTTAGATTTTGAGCAAAGCGAGAAATAAATTGGTTTTACAAAGATGTTTTTTTTTTTATGTATGAAAACATTTTTTTGGATAGAAATAATGATCGGATTACCACATATAGGGTATACTTTTGATAGTAAATTGTACCTTGTTGGTACTTTATTTAGCTCATTCTTCGAATTTCTCAAAAGTTTTTCATTAGGAGAAGAAAAACTAACGAAAAATAACGGAAAAACGGTAAAATTTACGGAAATTGTAATTTTGATGAAAATTGATTTTAGATTTTTCATGATAACTAATGCAATTTTGAACTTAGGTATTTTAAATTTGTTTTAGTTTTCTTATACGTAGTTTACATATGTGGTAAACTTATAGGACGTCCTATTAGTTTAATATATTTTATCAGAATCGTATTTTCTAATGCAATATCATTGCATTCGAATTTTAATTATAATAAACCACTTATTTTTCCGAGGACCGAAGGAACGAAAGTGGAACGTCCAAAATTGACCTTCCCGTTTTTTTTTTTGTATTATTATTATTATTATTATCATTGGTCCATTTGTATCACTTTAAATAAAATAATGAGTTTAATATTTATATGTTGGAAAAGTATGAGCATTAGATATGCTTATTAGGTTTGTAAAATATAAAATATTTTCTAAATTGTATAATAAGTATCTACAACATTATGTTTATGTATGTCATATTCGTTTATAATTTAGTCTTAATAATGCTGAAGAAGTGAGTAAAAACTAAAATATAAGAAGTAAGCAATAAGTTTAGTAACCTATATATTATACCTATGCCTACGTTTCCACTTTCTTTGATACACAACAAACAAACTATTAACAAATTATTAATTGCAACATTAAATTAATTTTATAAAGTATAGAGGTGCGTGTTATGGAATATTGCAGCTCATTTATGCATCACATTATTAAAACAGTTTAAATATGGGTTAATGTTACATTTTTAATAATTTTATAATCAAGAGTAAAAATAACTTTATAGCACTTTATTATTCTTTATAATAATAATTTATTATATTTTCATTTAAAAATATAAATTTAACGCATTGCCAAGTATTGATACTACTATTATTATTAATGTTAAATTAAAATTAAAGTGCGTAAATCGGGCTGGAAGTACAATATTAATATTCGTTAGCTCAAAATTTTTATATTGTCCAATGAGAGCGTTTTTAAACTTCAAACAATAATAGTATAATGTTCCTAAATTCAACAAGTTGGTCAGTCGTTGGGTTTGATTATTATTAATTACAACAAATGGACTGTAGTTCCGCTGGAACGTACCTGAATTTTCAAGCGTATTGCTTTATTAGCAATCTCATATTTTTCAAATGGATGGATAACAAATAAAATAGATTCGACAATAATTTTTCATGTAAAAATCGTGTTTATTGAATATTGATATTACTCATTTTACATTTTAAGTATTAAGATTTTAACACAATTTTCATAAATCATTTTATAACCTATTATGTAAAATCAATGATAAAGTTGTAATAAGTGCTGTATTGATTAGGTACTATAATAATTATTAGTATTTAATTTATTAAACTATTATATTAACTATAATTTGTTTCAGCGCAATAATAATATACGTGTTTCTAAATCTATATTAAACAGTTGGACAAGCTACATTGGTTGCTGAATTTAGGAACACACATACGGTAGCCGGTGGGTATATTAATAGATGGTTTGTTTATTATCTATTTATTTATTCTCTTTGTGTTATAAGTTCTGGAATAGAGTAGGCCGAAAAATTCATGATTTGAACATAATTTGAAATTTCATGAAAGTTGCATAAAAGTGCAACATTTAATTTCAGTGAAAAAGTAGAGTTTATATAAGTATAGTAAACCACTATCGTTAAGTCATAATGTATTTATAAATTATACATAATAGTAGGTACCTAGATGCTAGATGTATAGTTATTAACGTATAGATTACGCGACTATTTTAGTTCAACAAACTAATTTAGAGATTTATATAAACTTATTTCTAACAATTTTCGTACACAATAAAAAAGTATGTACGAGTACCTACCTAAATTTAGATACAAAAATGTGTATATTCGTGGTTATTTTTCTCCAACTGATATGATTATCTCGTTAACAATCATAACCCGAGAACCGTTAATAAATATCTTACAAGTAGTCCCATATTTCAGGAAGCATGGAAATTACTAAATCAAGGATGGATACAAGAGAAGGAAGCAATAGGGGCAATTGCCTCCCCTCGCTCACAAAAAAAAATGTAACAAATATTCTACTTGTAATTGATTGCGACTAAAATTTTGTTTATGTAAGTTATTGAAAGGTTGTTGTTGTGTTTACAAGAACATTTAATTAATTTTCCTATTAAAAATTGTTCATAATCTCGTTCATAAATACCTATCGATCGAAATAGTATACCTACATAGTTTCATACGTGTTTCACTACAACCACTGTTATAAAATTTTTTTTTTCTAGAAATTAATGATGAGTGAAAAAAGAAAAGCGAATTTTTCAATACTATCTTATTTAAAAAAAAAAATTATAATTAAATAAATGATCAAAGTGATCGACGAAACATTAATACCATTCATATCCAAAGTTTTGACGCCTTTAATTGATAGTTTTAGACCCTCAACTTTTACAAATCTGACTCATTCAGATTCAGCTTCTAATAACGATACTGAAATAATAATTAAATCATATGATATTGATTTAATATACAATTAATTATAGATTATGACACAGGTTATAATTTTAACTAGTTAAATTCAGAAGGTTTTTGATATCGAAGAAAAACTAAAAATAATTGTTCATTATTTTCATTAATATTTATAATAATTAGTAATTATCCCCCTAATTACTCATAGTCCCTTAAAATAAGCAGACAATTCTCAACTTTTTTTTAAAGATATTTTAATGTGGAATTATAGCCCTCCCCCCTTTAATTTTAGCACAAGTTGCGCTAATAAATAAATAAATAATAGACTATTGGACAATAAATTCCTTAAATTAAAAAAAAAATTATCATAAAATTTTGTTTTTGATAATAAAAACATCGACTGAAACGGTATTGCATAATATCTACTAATTTAAACGTACCAACATGCATAATATATTATTCTATAGGTAAGTACGTATAATATGCACGTAAATATATACAACACCAGATTATTTATGTTTAATACAGTATATAGCAAAAAAAGTATATTTAATAAAATACACCAATAAAAGTGTGATCATAATATTTGAAAATTATATAAGATTCTTATAATATTATACAGGTATTGGCACTCGGAAACGCATTAAAAATGTAGCTTTTTAAATGGATTTAAAAAAAATATATTATATTTGTGTCAATAAACAATACCTACCTATCTATATACGTTTTTTATTGTAATACCGTATTACATCATATCTAAAAGAGTACAATATAATATTAATTATTTCAAATATATTTTTTTAAATGTTACGTGCTCGCGAATCCAATCTAATCGTTTTTAAAACACAACATAATATTATTATGTCAATCAATGAAGTCCGACAACAGTGTATACGTAAAAATATATATATATATATATATATATATATATATCGTACGAGTAGGTATTTTGAAAAGTGAATATTATGTTATTATAATATATAAGTGTGTACCTATTGAAATGACCATAAATTTTTTTACAATTGACCAATATAGATGCCGCCCAGCCAACATACAAATGTTCAATATTATGAGTTTAAAAATACTAGTTTTACTAATAAAATCTAATATCTATCTTTCAGCTACTTTAGATCCATGGCTGTTTTCTAGTTTAATGACTTAATCCTCACATAATCTTCCATCTTTTGTTTTAAAAAATATCTATTGCATGGATGTTTAGATTTTGTGTAGTTTTTTTTAAAATGATTGATATTACCTCCATAGAATATTATTTCTTTACAACACAACTTGCGCATATTTTCTATCCGTCTTTTAAATTATTATTTTAAAAATTTGGCCGAACCGGCAGGATACATTTTATAAAAAACAAATTAACTGCGATTATTGTAATATAAATATAATATTATAATAATAGCTAATGTTTATCCGTTAGAAATTATATAAGTACTACAAACGACAATATTTGTATATTATAATAGTTTAATTCTATCGCTGATAATAATAATAATATTAATTATCGACCGCGATCATTGAAGCTATTGTAATTTGTAAGTTGTAACCACGGTTATCTACTCAATTAACTTTGAAAGTTATAACTATAACTAAATAGTTAATTTTTTTATATAAGAATATAAGATGCACACGATTGCCCAGTTTAATAATTAATAATAATAATAATAATAGGTATTTATTGATTAAAATATTTGTTAAAACTTAAAAACCTATGACATGAATAGTTATTATTTATTTTTTCTTATGGCATGTTTATATTATATTAGTTTATTAGGTTTAGATACCTAAAAGGATCAGATAAATTCAATTATTTTCGATTCTATGAACATTTTTATTACCTATTTTATTTCGGTTATTTTCGATTAATCGACTATTTTCGCATCGCTAATAATAACATTAGCCCTGCAAGGCGTTATTTTAGCATTTAGTATATCGTGCTATTTTGTTAAATTCGATTAAATATTTTTAATTTGATATTATATTTAGCGTCCATAACATTTTTTTTTTATAATTATACAAACTAATTTATGTTAGGCAGGTTATAAGAAATAACAACGTAAATTTTTTTTTCTAGATGAAGCAGTTAAAAATATTAATACTCAAATTAATATTTTAAAAACCATATTTTTCGAATTCATTAAAAAATCGATATTAACTAATTGAAAATTGTTATTTTTTTCATTAATTCAAAAGATTAATTACAAATATGCAACTAAAATACTAAATAATAGTTACTAATTACAAATAAAAAATATAAAAATATAGGTAGATACTTAATACCCAACTACCCTCCCATATATTTTTAGCATGAAGCAGTTGCTGCGTGGGAACTGCATTCGTCAAGTGGAGTCAAAAAAAATTTGTGACCTAAAGGCAAACGGGAAAAGTGAATTATAATACGTTTTGGGAGGTTTAATCCCTTAAACTAATGGTGATGAAGAACATGAGGAGAAACGGCCCTGTTTCGTGAAGAAAAATATACAGAAGGGAGTATATAAAGATAACAGATACCTTCATAACTGTAGTACGTTGGAGTGGCAGAAATTCAGAAAAAAGAATCAAGTATATTTAGCAAGTGGATATTTCTTTCTGTCCGCTCATTGTAGATAAAATCTATGTTTTATAAAAAAAAATATGTATTTAAATTTTTAACTTAGTATACACCTACATCTATGCTAACGAATAAAATAATAATAAAAAAAAAAATCTATAAAATATTAATCTTGATGAAATTAATAATTTGACATTTGACACGTCGACATTTTTATATAGCAAAATTCAGCTTTTGAAATTTGCCACCTCAAATTATTTTATATTGTTTAAAAATATGTATGTTTTTGTTTACAAAGAAAAACCTAATAGGCATTTATTTATTTACCAGGTAATTGCATACAACACTGAAATTCTCTTAGGACTATTATATAAACATATTATAATATACGGGCAATTTATAAAATTATATTTTGTATTATAAAACTAAATTCAATTAATATATTATGTATGATTTTTATATTCATCGAAAATCACGTAGGTAGGTACTACTTACCACTGACTATTTAGTGTATATAATATATCAAACGAGATAAGTCGGTTGAATCATATTTCGATTTTTTTTTTTTTTTAAAAAAATGTATATAATATAAACCGATTCACTGAGGTGTGTGTATATAAAACTGATAAGATAATGGTTAAATAAATATTTTTCGTTTGTATAATATATATATATAAGTAAATTACTTACTGATATAATAGGTATAAAGTGATATGGTATACCTACCGACAGTATATAATATTATTATAATCTATTTGTGCGCCAAATGATTGCATAACACGCAACATTAAGTATAGGTATGTGTCATAGACCTTTACAATGTTAAAAATAGACTATAATAATAATAATAATAATAATAATAATAATAAAATGTCGTTTACAGACTATAATTAATGTAAAACTATTAAAATAAAGCAACAGGCGGGAAAATGTCTAAAAAACCATCATCTCACGATTAATTTTCAAAAATATTCTCTTGTAATAATACCCAATATGGTCTCTGGAGATTGACGTTAGTGAAATATGGATTAAGACAATACTTTCCTATAAACTATAAATTATACATTTACTTCAACTTTTGTGTAAATCTACTGTATAATATAATATAATGTAATCTATTTATAATTTATATAATGAGCAAATTAAATTCTTAAGTGTATATTATACACAGGGTCGATATGTATTGTGATACTAGTATAGTATGTCAATCAGAAGAAGTTCCCGATCCAACAAAAACTGGATAATAATGTTAAACCAGTGTAAATAAAAAAATAGCTACAAGTAGGTACCTAGCAATATCTACAAATATCTACACATAATATTATAATATTTATGCAATTGTGCACGTAAGGCAAAAAAATCATTAAGATTACAAAAAAATAAACGATATACGAATATAACATATATTTTATAAAATACCTAAAGAATTATCTTCTATTTATAAATTCTCGATTAATTTACTAGAATATTATTCTCTCATTACTCTATATAAAACAATAGGTCCTTCGAGATTGACGTTAATAATGAATAAAGATCATTTTTCAAGGTACTCTAGAATTATAATTTCTTTTTATTTTCGTGTGCTAATCTACTGCAAATGTGTGATATCTATTCATATGATGTGCTATTACGCTGATTCAATATTATTGTAGTTTCGATCGACAAAATTAGTTTAATGAGCAAATACAAAATAGCTACAATTTTTAATTAGTATATACATTGTAATTATTATAATATTTATGCAGTTATGATTTTAAAAATTAATTAATTATATTGGAAGAAATCATAAAGATTTCAAATAATAATAGGTTTTTCTGATATAGTATAAAGTTATATTCATATAAGTTCTCGATTAATTCTTGGAAAAATTATTTAAAAAGTCATAACTAAGAGAACAAAAGTCTAAACTTCATTATTAACATTATATATATAGTGGATATTGAAATCGTGAATAAAGACAATATTATTTCCAATAAGTTATAAAAATTACAATTATTATGATTTTTTTACGCGCACAATTATTAAGGAACATTAAAACACAAGACAAAAACAAACATGATTGGTCTTGATCGGTCTATATTTATAGTTCTATTTTTTCTCTGAACAAAATACTAAAAACAAAAGACACTGTAGATCATTTCATTAGGTATAAGAATAGTATATAACTGCAGAGAACACGTTCTTTTCTCGTCAATCACAAGTTCTTTAAAATGTTTACTTTAAATATTTCACGATTATTTAAAAAGTTTATGAAACTCACTTTAGTGAAATTTTTAATTTTCAACTCATCATCTCGCAATTAAGTCAAAAATTAAAAATTATATTATAATGAGTACATTTTTTATTTATCTCATGTATGGTGTTTGTTGTATCTACCGAAATTGTACGTTTATTGCTATTTATTTTACTATTTAACAAAAATTACCACAAAAGCTACTGGCGACTGAACAAAATTAGTGACTGGGATTATAACGAAAAATTTATCCCAAATGAAATCGTATTTGTTTTTTTAATATTATTGACAATAATATCAAAAAATAACAATATTAATGTGTAAACGATTCTATGATTAAACTATAATTATATTTTCAAAGGAAAAAATATTGTCTGAACACCCTCCACTCCTAAAAAAAAAATCCCTAAATACGCCACTGCCCGTATAAAACATTTTTTTAAATAGGTAACCAAGATGATATCCTGTGGCTTTTCATTAGAATTTTCTCCGTATTCCGCGTCATAATATTATATTATTTATAATAATATAGTCTCAAACAAACGTATTATAGTTTATACTATTATAAATAAATATTATACAATAATACGTTCGTGATGATTGTACATTTTGCGCTGTAGAGAACGACAGAAAAGGTATTTTTCGATAGATATAATATTATTATAAAAATATTTGATACACGTATAATATTATTCGTAATCTCTTACGATTCACTTTTTTAAGTTACATAATATATTTTGTTCGCATGTAGGATTCCTACACATATTATAATAATTTGTTAATTTAATATACGTTATAAATTATAACATTGATGTTATAATTCTATATTATTTATACGAACGCTTCATTTATGTTTCTTCTTAATCAGTGAATAAGGTCAACGATGGAAACCATAAACTATGCGCGATTATTTTATTTGATATTTTTTCCCGTATTTAATAATTATCAATCTGAACGTGCGGCCGTGCGAGGTTCTGCGATCATTTACTTCTCTAGTTTTCCGGTATTTAATCGGTATCACGTTTTGTTTTTAATCCTGCTGTGAATCGGATACGTTAAACAACAATAAACGACAATCCAAATCGTTTAGGACATAAAAAAATGGATTTAAGGAATAAGATGTAGTTATACTGATGTAGTACCAACACCCAGGGCCGGATTTACCTAAAAGACGCCTCCAAGCCAATAAAGAATAAACGCACGTGCTTCTTAAAATATAGATGGAAAAAGAGTAAAAATAAAATATTTTATGTTTATATAAAAAATGTATAATGAATAATTAATTCAAAATTATTTTGAATTAATTTTATTACGATGATAGAAAATAGAATTCAATATTTAAAAAAAAAAAATCATATACGATAAATATAATATAATTAAAGCATTTTTTTTTTTATCCGTTTTAACAGTTAATCTAATAATTACAATTGTCAATTGATGTAAATAGCGAAAATATAAATTGTTATAACCTTATAACCAATAATAATGATTAATTAATCATGTTTAGGTACCTATATATTTGGGTATCCTTACTTCCATTAAATATAAATTATTGACTATATGTTAATATGTTATAATATATAGTTTGTATAATATGTCACTACTATTATTACCAATATTATATTACACATATTATGCTCGTATAATTTCATATAGTATATATTGTGTATTAATATTAAATTGTAACCCCTGAAAGTATTTCCTGGTTGTGCCACTGCCTACTTGACTGAAAATCTACAAGTTGTATTAAATGGCTGGATAAATAATGTACTTTTTGGTTAACTCAAATTTTTCTAACTGAGTAAATCATTTAGAAAACTCATAAATAATCATGGGTAGAAAAATGGATGTATACAATAAAACGCTATCTTGGTAATTTGGACACACACATACGAGGTGGGTTATATATTAATAATTAATATTAATATAGGTACATTATATTACTATAAACAAATACTTATTTTGAGTTTCCAAAAAAACATAAAATATTCTTATTGAAATGCTTCAAACAGAAAAATTGTTTACATTTATCATATTTTTTGCGAATAAAGTAAAATACCGATAATAAATAATGAGTAGTGTTTAAAACTACTTTGTTTTTATTTTTCACGTTTTCTCCTCAGCTCAGTTGTTCAGTAGCATATTCATTAATTATTTTACTATGGTATTATTTTTTTCTACAGCTAATATGATTTTATGTTTTAGTTTTACCTTATAAAGCTGCAAACGGACTTAATAAGTTGAATAAAAAACAAATAAATAATTGAATTTTACCATTACATAATTTTTCTGACAGGCATAATATACATAACATATCATATTATTTAATTTGATTGTTTAAATAAATGGTTATTAATTTAATGATATGGATCCAATTCAATATTTTATACTACATATATGTTTTATTATTTCTTTATAAAATATTATACAAACATTAATTATTTTCTTAATTTAATATAAAAAAATTATATTAAATTATTTTAACTAGATAAACATAATATATGATTATAATAATGATAAAACAATTTTTATCTGTCGTATTATAGTATTTATCTATTTGGGTTGTACATGTAATAAAATAGTAAAATTACTTTTAAATATAAATCCTAATAATAATTAATTAAATCTTGTGTATAATTAAATACAATGTATAGAATATAAAAAGTGATTATAGTATAGATCATGAGGTCAATTTTCAAATAAATATTTAATATTAGACAAATCATAGTAAAATATTTATAAAATATAAATAAATGATACATATATATTCTTTAAAAATAAAATATATAAAAAATTTAGTCTTATAAGTTAAAACATAAACATAGTTACTTATATTTTATCTCTGTATAAATACAATATTCCAAATATGATTAAAGACAATCAATATTTCTCCAAGTACAATATAAAAATAATAGAAATATACATTGTATAATTTGTATAAAAAAAAATCAATCATAACAATTTACCAATAATATATTAATTAAATAGTAGTTTACTTAAAAAAAATTGCACAAATTGAGATTAAGCTGTTGGATTTTTCTTCATAAGCTCTAAATCAGATTCCATCATATCATGAACAAGTTGCTAGAGAAAAGAAAAAATATAAATAACATGTGAAAAATTTGGTACGTTTAACATAACGTGAATGTAACATGATCTTAATGTTTACCTCGAAATTCACTTTGGGCTTCCATCCCAGTATAGTTTTTGCTTTGGTTGCATCACCCAACAAAAGTTCCTGAAAGTTTTTTTTTAGCAAACAGTAATAATAATCCAAAAGTGTTGTCAAAATCAATATAATACATTATTATTATGTGTGTTTGTGCAATGATTGCCTTTGTTATTTTACGCCCGCCGGATGTATTATTATTTTTTTAATATAATATATCTACAATGACAAGCGGGGGCCCATATTGCAGAAATTGTAAACAAAGCTAATGTTCTTTTATATTGCAGGGGAATAATAAACAAGTATACATTATATTCATTTGTTGTGCTGTTGAAAACCGAACGATTATGTTATTTGAATAAACACATGCCAAATACAAACATTTTATATAGATAGGTACTGTATATAGTTTATATGCCAGACAGACAATGAACGAGATGAACACCTTTGCAAACAATGCATTTTTTTTTTCTTGTTCAATTATATAAATTGAAACATGTAATATAAAATAATATGTACCATATAGATACAGTGAAACAATACATAAAAAAAAATTAAATAATAACAATACAATAAAAAATAATAATAATATCATGACAGATAACATAACATTATAGTTTCCTACCCATTCATATAATTTCATATATTTGTTAAATTCCGTCAACCCTTCATCAGTTACATATTATATGAAATGGTATTGTATAGTTTGTTATTCAAACAAGTAATGAACAGGATAATAATTATTGACATATATTATAATTTATAATGATAAAACAATTTAAAATCAAAACCTTTTAACTATATCATGTTTTGGGTATTTAAATAATATTAATCAATATGATAATATATATTATAACCAGTGCCGCAAATACACCAATTTGGACCCGTGTGTAAATAAAAGTAATGCCCCCCCCCTCTTGAAAATTGAAAAATTAACTATTGAAAATTAATTTTTACAAACTTGAAAACATCCTTTGGAATTTTGAGTTTTTACTCATACACATTATGTATTACATAATGAGGTTAACATAATTAAAACACATACAGGTATGTATTTACAAATAAATAAATGTAAAAATTTGTAACCTTTTTTATTCATTTTAATCATAAATAATTATCAAATACAAATGAATTGCAAATAAATTGAACACACTATACATTAACACAGTCAATAAAAAAAATCGAAAAAAATAATACTATGGTCACTTTAAAAAATTCTTTTTTCTTGCCTTTTTGTTGGCAAAAAATCGATTTATCGTTTAATCATTATTAATTATTATTATAACAAAATCGTTTTATTTTCTTTCTAGATATTTTTCAATTTTTATCATTGGGCCCCCAATTGTAGGTTGGTGCCCTGGGTCCGTGTGTTTGACACACGCAACACACCCGGTTATTGCGGCACTGATTATAACATATTATGGATAAATGATTTGAAGAAAACCAACGCGACGGAAATATTTATGTAAATAAATTTAATGGACAACCATTACTTATATTTCATAAAGGAATATTAAAATATTTACATTTCTAGATGTTATGAAAGATTAAACTATAGAATGGGTCTTTGTAATATAATAACATTAGACATTATAGTTATAATTAGTATATAAAATATATCATTGGTGTATTTAGAATTTCTTTAAGGGGTGAGATATGACTAAACATTTTTCTCTCAAAAACGCTAGCGCATTATCGTAGTGAGAATGTTAGTCGCCATTTGCCCAAAAATACAGCAATTTTCTTCGTAATTTCAAATTTGCGTCACACAATCTTTTCAAAACTTTAGTGTAATTTTGTTTGCAAATCAACTTCCCCATCCTCCTTACAGTAACCGACAAAGCTCCCTGTGAATTTCGCTGTTCCCAAGATTAAAAATTTCACTCAAAGGGCGTCGGTTTGATGACACAGAGACGATTCATTCAAATGCGACGAGTGCACTAAAGGCTATTGCGAAAATGACTTCCAGAACTGCTTCGAGATATGGAAGTATCGGATTCTTTAGTCAAATGGGGACCACTTTAAAGGATTCCATAAGCCTGATGATGATAATTAAGACTATGGTTATAAACGCAGGTCGGATACTTTTGGGACAAACAACGTATATACATAAAAAAAACAATATCTACATAAACATTTAACTTTCATTTAAGTAATAAATAGAGAAAAAAAAAACTATAACTATATACTCACATATATTACTAAAAAGAGTAGAGATATATTTCCCTAATCTTTCGCTGTATATATGCAAATGTATTAGTACCATTATATTGAACAATAAATAGTTTTTATAGATAAGGACCTTAAAATGTTATAAATATAATTGTTATAATTTTTAAATTGTATTTTTCATTTTAAAAATAGTATATTTACTTAACCCAGCAGACTTTTGTAAAATTTATTATTTATATTTTAGTTACCTTGAAAGGGTACATAATTTTTTTTTTAATATAATTTCATAAGAAAATAGTAAACTATAAATATTTCTCAAATAGATTAATATTATATATCAAATACAAAGTTAATAGAATATTGAGTTACAAAAATAATAGTGATAACCTTTTTAGGTATGTAAGTTTTACTATTTGTAATATGAAATTCTGATCACCTTACATATATAGATTAAAACATTATTCTATATAAATATATCTTTAATATAATTATCTACCATGGTTTGGAAAGTATTCAGAATTTTCAATATTTACTAGTTTTATAATATAATTACGAGCTTCTAAACTTTTAATAATTATATCATTTTTATTTTATTAGGCTTTATTATATATTCAATATGAATTTTCATAAAATAAACAGTATATATATTACAACAACTGTCAACTAGGTGCTTAGTTTTACTATTGATTATATATCACATATTATACAATCAACAGTTTTACTATTTAATATTTTAGAAAAATTATAAATTTAATCTGTCATATTATCAATATTTAATATGGTAGAATTATGATTTTTGTAAATTGTAAATAATGTAAATATACATATTATGTAATTTTTAATTTTTGATATCATAAAACTAAAAAAAAGAAAAAAACAGATAAATAATACAAAAACAATTTTAACTGACAATAACAAATTATAAAATGTGGGTAACTAACACATTGAAAATTATAATATAATCTAATAATATTAGATAAACACAAATTTACTAGATACCATTTAAATTTAAAAATAATCAAATTAGACATAAAATGTCAACAAATTATAATATTTAGACAACAATTCATATATTTAGTAGAATTGTTTATGTAGCTTAAATTATATTTAAATATTAGTTCTTAATTTGAAATATTAACAAATATATTTTACCATGTTTATGTTTAATTATGTTCCATAATATAGAATTTATCATATAATAACAATAATTTGTTTAATAATAGTAACAATAAAAAACTATTTTTAATAATACTCCAAAAGTTCTTGGAAGAATACAAGATAAATTAATCAATTTCGAAAATTGTGTTATAGATTTCATGACTATGATTTAAATTAAAATTTCTTAATTTATTTTTAAAAATGGTTCATTATTTTATATAATATTAAAATATTTTGTATAATATTAAATAAATTATTTTATTTTCATTTATTTATAATTTATAATCTTTCCAAATATTAAATGTACTAAACAACAATTATAATATTTATATATTTGAAATTAAAATTATTACAATACTCGAAAAATAATTTCATATTCCATATTCCAATTTCCAACTTTTTTTAATATAATTTTTATGACAATATTATCATTAGAATTATCCTTATAGCTGATAAATATTCACCAAACATCTTACCTACTATTTTTTTAAAATATATTTAAACATACCATTTATAAACTGTAAAAAATGTACATAAATAGAATATTTTAATAACCTCAAATTTTTAGTAAATGTATGTGTATTTCAACTACATATTTTTAAATTCAAGTATCTATAATTATAATAATTATGAAAAAATGATCTGCCTACTTTAATAAAAATTATACTTAATTTAAACTAAAAAATAACATAATCATTTTTTTGAAATTTAATATTTTAATTTAAAATTATTTGTGCTTTAGACAGAGTCGTAGCAAGATGTAATAGCGTTCATAACAATCTAATGTAATATGTTAAAACTAATAATTGAGTTAATATAGTTTTCTTGTTGATTTTATAGCTGTGTTATATACCACTAAAACCATGCTTTTGTGTCTTAAATATTCTATGTATGTTAATATAGGGATGAACAATTTTATTTTAATTTATAAATATCATTCAATTTGTGCCTTTAGTAATACTGACAAAAGCTCTTTTATTCGTGAAGCTACAGCCTTGGTTTAAGAAGATATTTCACAAATATGAATTACTATCTACATATACTATATTATAATCAACTTACCTAGTTAATAAAATAAAATGTAAATAATATACTTACAACTTCAGTTGGACGGAAATATTTAGGATTTACTCTAACACGTATAATGTTGGTAGACTCTTCTTTTCCTACTTCATCTAATCCTTTTCCTTCCCAAATAATTGTTTTTCCAATGTGCTTAAATGCTTTCTCTACAAATTCTCTAATACTGTGCATTTCACCGGTGGCTATCACAAAATCTTGAGGTACATCTTGTTGTAACATCAACCACATGGCCTTTAATATTAAAACAATTTAAAAATGTATCAATTGAATTGTTAAAAAAAAAGTGGGAATGTTGATTGTGGATGTTCCTCTTTCGTCTTTTCGGTCCTCGGAGAAATTAGTGGTTTATTATAATTAAGATTTGAATGCAATGATATTGCATTAGAAAATACGATTCTGAGCGAAACTCAATATATTACAATACACTATACTAATAATTCATTCCAAAATTTTACCTCACTTGTATACTACCTATGTTAATACTCAAAAAAATGTTCAAGTCCCTACAATCAAAACTCAATTAGATATCACGAAATTTAAAAAGGGGGGAACGTCAATTTTGGATGTTCCTCCTTCGTCCCTTCAGTCCTTGGAGAAATTAGTGGTTTATTATAATTATTAAGATTTGAATGCAATTATATTGCATTAGAAAATACGATTCTGAACGAATCTCAATTTACTAATATATATTATACTGATAATCTATTCCAAATTTTACCACGAGTGTAAATTACACATGAAAATATGTAAAATAAATTTCAAACCCCTGCGATCAATATTCAAGAAGTTATCATTTCATGATAAAAATTGTGGGTCACGATTTTCAAAATATTTTGTAAATAGATTAAATAGTATATGAGTAAGCTTTTATAAAAAATGTCTTACCTTTAAACCAAAAACTGCAGGTAATATTAAACATTTATGAAAAAAATTCAAAGTCAAATATTTACCCAAAAACAAACCAATCAAAAATTTCAAAATTTTACTAAACGTAAATATTACCATTGATTATATATACTAATTACAAGTATATTATATAATCAATGATATTACCTATATTAGTACTCAAAAAAATTTTCAAGTTCCTACGATCAAAACTCAATTAATAATAAAAAAAATAAAAAAATTTAAAATAACGGAAACTGCAATTTTACCTATTTTCCGCTTCTCACGGAAAATTGTTGGGAAATTAAAAAAAATGAGCTAAATAAAGTACCAACTAAATGAAATTCGGTATAGAAAAGATACCTTATTTGTGGTATTCAGACCATTATTTCTGTCCGAAAAAATGTTTTTATATATAATATTCAAATTTTAGAAGCTTATAAAAAAAATTGTCAGTCACGATTATCAAAATATTTTGTAAAAAGATTAGGTAGTATATGATTAAACTCTGATAAAATTTTCAAATCAAAAAACCAAAAATTACAGGAAATATTAAACATTTTAGGAAAGAAGTTATAAGCTCAATACTTAGACAGAAAATCAACCAATCGTTTCAAAATTGTTTTCTATAATGTAGAACATCTATGTTGACACTCAAAAAAATGTTCAAGTCCCTACGATGAAAACTTAACTAGTTATCACGCAATTAAAAAATTTATTAAATATTAATAAAATTAATTAAAAACAGAAACCGTAATTTTGCCGATTTTCCGCCATTTTTTGGTAGTTTTTCCTCTTCCAAGAAAATTTTTTTGAGAAATTCGAAAAATGAGCTAAATAAAATACCAACTAAACACAATTTGATACCGAAAGTATACCCTACTTGTGGTAATCGGACCATTATTTCTACCCAAAAAAGTGTCTTCATACATAAAAAAAAAACTTTGTATAACCAATACATTCATTTCCATTACATTCTTCCCTTTGCTCAGAATCTAAAATAAATATAATTACTTCAACATAATCTTTGGCATGGCCCCAGTCTCGTTTAGAGTCTAAATTTCCTAGTTGTATGCAATCTAATGAACCAATTGCTATTTTTCCAACCGATCTGGTAATTTTTCTAGTTACAAAATTTTCACCTCTTCTTGGACTTTCATGATTAAACAGAATTCCATTGCACGCATACATATTGTAAGCTTCTCGGTAATTTGTTACAATCCAATAAGCATATAATTTGGCACACGCTAAACAAATAAAAATACAAAAATCAATTTAATTTCTAAATTCAAATAAAGCCAAATACAATATGAAAAAAAGGTTTTAAATTATAAAAATTTAACATGAACTAATACCATATGGAGATCTAGGGTAGAACGGAGTAGTTTCTTTTTGAGGTATTTCAACAACTTTTCCATATAGTTCAGAAGTAGAAGCTTGATAAAAACGTACATGGTTTTCTAACTGACATGTTCTAATAGCATCTAGTAATCTAAGAGTTCCAACTCCATCTACTTCAGCTGTATATTCACTTAGATCAAATGAAATCTAAAATTAAAATATTTTTATAATGAATAATTACAACAAAATAATTGAGTTTATTAGTCTACCTTTACATGGCTTTGAGCAGCCAAATTATATATTTCTGTTGGTTTCACAGAGCCTATTATTTTCACTAGAGAACTACTGTCTGTCATGTCACCATAATGTAGTTTCATTTTACCTTCCATATGTGATTTAGGATCTAAGTAAAGATGTTCAATGCGGCCTGTGTTGAATGTGCTGGAACGTCTTATAATACCATGAACATCATAACCTTTATCTAGTAATAGTTCAGCTAAGTATGATCCATCCTGAAATTAAAAAGTATAGAGTAATTAATATTTCTTCATACTTTTTAGTAAAATCCAGCATTATATTTTTATAATACATTTGAATGTCATAAATACAGCATCAGAATTGAAAAATAATACAACTCTGAGTGAGAGTTGGTAAATAAATTATAAAATCACAGGTTTAATAAAACTAGTTATTTCTATGTGTATTTGATACTTTGATGTAAACATTGTTTAGACATAAAATAACAATACATTATATTATTTATATGACAACATACATATCAAATCTTTGATTCTTCTACTTAGCTTTATCCTCTCAACTAGATGGAGTTATCAATAAAATATATACATATATTCAATTATATATTTTATATATAGTTTAGTTAGATAATACTATTAAATTTGTGCAAGATATCCAGATCTTCTAGTAAAACGTTTTAAACTTTGACCAACATTAGGTAGAAATTAACAAAAGTTTCTTTTTAGGGAAACTATCAAAAATTATCCATCTAAAGTACAATCTGTATTGTTGTATTTCTAACATAGAATTAAAATAACATTTTTAACCTAATCTAACTTCTACCTGCTCGAAAAGTTTACACCTGTGTATGTTATAAACGCAAGCAAATGTGTTTAAAAATTTAAAAAAGAAAAACGATCAGTATCTAAAACCAGTGATGGCAGTAGGTTTTGCAAGATTCTAGGTATAATATATGATTTTTTCAGATTACAGATTATAGTCGTTAATTTCTTTATAATAGAACAAAATATTGGCAAATATGCAAGGACCTAGATACGTGCCTAGTTTTTGTTACCCTCTTCCACCAGACCAGTCTAAAATAATATTAATGTATACACTATATATTTTATATATAAAAAAAATTTGTACCTGACCAGTGATTCCTGTTATAAGTGCTACTTTTCTACAACTATTTAAAGCGTTGTCACCGTTGTCCATTTTAAACAGACGTTTTGCCCGAGTCACAATTTCCAAAATCTACAATATTAAGGGGTGAACGTTATTGCTTGAAATTAATGATGGCCATACAACTTATAATTTCAAGTCGTCTCAAGAAAGCGACAACATCGAGACTAAATAGTATTAATTTATGTTCCGCAATGGCCAATAAAATACATTATTAGTATTACAATGTGTATCCTGTATAATAATAATACTATTTGATATTTTCTAGTATAGATCCAATCCTACATTTTTTATACAACATAAAATATTGTGTAACGGTAAATGTAAATTACAAATGTACAAACATCACAACATTATCTTGAATTCATATCACCGACCCGAACATTAGAGGAGATTCTCAATTAGAATATTAGAAAATCTTCTCTAATGGTCATTATCAGAAGATTCAAGATAGTATCTTGGTCAGCGAATGATATCGTGTTATCTGTAGTACAAACTTTACAAAGCATAGAAATCGGTGTGATAATACAACCGGAAACGTACATTTTGGGATTCACTGTTTATTTGTTTAAAGTTCCGTCTTTTATTCACCTTTTATAAAATATTATTATTTTTGTTTTCTGATAACAATTAACAAATAACAATTCATTTTGGAAATATAAAAATATAAGTTCGGACTCGGCGACTTGGAGAATAATTATTATATTAATTAATATGTTACCTTTTATACGTTTTCAATTATAATTATCAATATCATCAACTCTGTACGTACGTAACGCATCGGTATTTTAATTTGAAATATTGAGTTTTTGATACTACGGAAATGTGGACGACGGTTCGTCTCCCCTGCGATTAAGAACAACAACTAATAATAATAATAATAGGCATTCAAAAGTGGTGTATTGTGTTTCGAAAGCTTGTTGGCGGTACATTCGATTTCTTGTTGAATTTTAATATGGGATGGATTCACCGACATCCGAAGTACTATTACTTAGCGAGGATGACAGCGGTCTTTTAGTCAACGGTTCATTTTCAAACAGTTCTGCGAGTAGCAGTTCCAACAAATATTCACCACATTACAAAGTATGTTTGCACTTAGATTTTGAATACGACAATATTGCTTTGGCAAAATGACATAACAATGTAAAAGGAATAACTGAAAGTTAAATAGCTTGTATTATACCTTATACCAGAAGTCGTACCTATTGTATGCGAAATAAAAAATTGAAAACTCATACAATTCCAAAGCTAATTTACTAGTTTATAATAAAATATTGTTTAAAAACACTGTTATCGAAAAACAATTATAAATTGTTAAAACAATATTGATATTTTTATGTGCTCAATTAATACTTACATTTACGATGTTTCTGATAAACTAGTTTTACGTGTGCATGATAATATAATAACACTTAAATGACTAAAGTATCATTCAAATTATCTTTTAAGCTTTTTTTATTAAATATGGTATTTTAATATTAAACCATTAAGATTATTTATCTTTGTTTATCATAGTTATTCATGTAACTCATAAATGGTTAAAAATTATTTTTGAAAAAAAAAATATATTAGTCATATTATTATAGTTAATATATACAGAGTGATCAGAATATTGTTATTACAAAATAATTGATATGACACCGAAAACATCTCATCATTATTGTGAAAAACATTCAGATTCTGTACATATTAGTATAATAATTGATTGATATTTTTGAGTTATGAATTACAAAATAACATATTTTATTTATTTTTCTATTTATAGTGTAAAGAAAGTGATGAGTTATCATTAAGTCAAGAGGACTCTCTAATTGATGATTCTGATACATCGTACACACAACAATTTAATACACTGAAAAAATGTCCTATTGTTCAAAAATCATTTAATCCAATCCAGCCTCCTGTTGAATTTCAAGATTTTCCATGTAGTTCCCGTGGTATTTATTCTCCTCCATTAGAATTCAAAGACAATCAGTATAGATGCATTCATTCACCTGATTATACCGACAATTGCATGATTCGTATTCAACAATATGCGGATAGTTTTGTGAAGTCGTTAATCAAAGACTCATTGAAACATTTGGATCCTTTGAATGATACTAAGTAATATATATTTATATATTATAATAATAATATAATTAAAAATAAATATTAATTTATATTTTTATTTTATTTTAGGCATTTTAAGCAACAACAACAATTATATCATAATTTAGGCATTTATTGGAAAACTAATTATCGTTTACCTAATGGATCAAATAATTCCTTGTTATCACCTATGTCATCATCTCATAACTCTTTATTTAATGTGGTCTCTTCCGATGATTCTAATTTTATATCTTCTGCAGTCTCACACGATGCTTTAAATAGCGATACATATACATTGCCAATCAATAGTTCACCTTTTAACATTGCATTTCGGCGGCCATTAAGAAAAAAAAGAAAACTACGTAATCAGTGTCATTCCATACCACTCAGTAAAAAGTAAAAGTTATTAAAATGAGTTAATACAATTTTATATTAGTTGTTAATAATTATTTCTTAACAGGCCTGGTGACAAATGTATCAATGGGGAAGATCCTATACACATGACTGTCAAAGATGTACGAACAATTCTTCACAATATTTGTAGCAACACAGAAGAGTGTAAACATCAAGTTACAAATTTGTCAAAATGTAGGGATGTACAAAATAATCACAACAAAGAAAATTGTGTTAGCAAAGTGTCATCATCTAAATGTAAAATAAGAAAACATTCATTCATAGTTAATATGAGACATAAAAAAGTAAAAGATAATAATACTTCAGAAGATACCAATGTTCATAGTTCTAGTCATTCAACGAGAAAAATTTTTTGTTCGTCTCCATTTATTTCATCTGCAAAGTCAAACTTTTCTTTTAGTTTAAAACAAACATTTTGTAATATCTTTCGTTCACGTAAAAGTACATCAACAGACTCAGACCCTGGAATAAATTCAACAGACACCGTTGTGCTTTTAGATGTAACTAAAGGGGCATCTATTGAGAATCGAGCACTTCCACCCGTTCCCGATGATGGGCCTAGAAATACGTATGAACGCGAAACTAGTATGGACTTTGCTACTAGTATCGAAAAAGTTAAAGACGTGAGTTTCATCTATACTAAATTTATAAATTATATTTAATTAAATAATTTTCAGTATGGATGGTATTGGGGTCCAATATCAGGTGAAGCTGCTGAAAAAATACTGTCAAATGAACCTGACGGATCATTTATTGTTCGTGACAGCAGTGATGATCATTATATATTTTCATTAACATTTAAGTTAAATGGTTTTGTTCGACATGTTAGAATTGAGCATGATCAAGGTAAAATTATATTAATATGTTTATAAAACTATTTTCATGTTTTTGTTTATTTGTTTATAGGGAATTTTAGTTTTGGTAGTTGTACGAAATTCAAAAGTCACACAATTGTTGAATTTGTTGAAAATGCTGTAGAACATTCTCGAAGTGGAAGGTATTTATTCTTTTTGCATAGACGTCCAGTACTTGGACCAATGAGGGTACAGTTACTTCATCCAGTGTCTCGGTTTAAACAAGTCCAAAGCTTACAACACATGTGCAGGTAAATAATTCAAAAGAATGTAATGACTTATCAATTAAATAATTATTTACAGTGTAGTTATACAGAACCCAACAACATTTCTGGCATTTAATCAATTTTCTGATATTTTACAACTCAAACATACATTTAGAGATGTTTATAAATGTACCAATTTTTTGGCATAGTCTATACCCTATTCTTCCATATAAGTTGATCCACTCATACGCATGTATACTGAACTGCCGGACTAGTTGGAGCTTTATGATTGGTTGCCAGTAGTCGGCAACCTCATAGTAATGAAAAGTACCTCACGGTTGATGGCTGCTGCCGTGTATGTAAGTAACGGTTAGGAGGGATATGTGTGCCACCGATAGATTTTTGTTGGTCGGATGGATCAACTTATTTGGAATAGAGTATAGTCACATCTTGTAAATTCTTAGATATACAAAATTTAGTTTTATTATATTAACTTCATAAGAATTTATGAAATATAGATCATTGGTTAAGATTAAAAAATTTAATTATGTACTAAATTATTAACATTTTATATGTATTTTGTGATTTATAATTAGATTTGTCATTTTGAAAACTGTACGACGTGACTTAATCCATAAATTGCCATTACCCAGACGACTGATTGACTATTTAAATATGCCACATTATTATTGTGAACAACTGGGCAGCACTGACAGTAGCAATTCTTCAACTCCTACTCCGGCAGTACATTTAATATCATTTACACCGCCTTAAATTATCCAACTCTTCATTAAAATAGTAGTAAATACTTTTTGTTAAATATGTTGACTGTTAAACTAATATATAAAAGGTTTAAAACAATTTAAATTATATAGAAGGTTAAAAAAAATTAAATTATTCATAAGTGAAATACAGTCGAACTGAATTTATACTATACAAATCATACCTATTATTATATATTATATTGTTTAAAAGAATAAGAGGTTAATTTATGATTTATTTTTGTTTAATCATCAATTCTTTACTACAGATTAGTTGGGTTCTCTCATAAATCCTTTTTATGATTAGTAACTAGTTAGAGTTTATATTTTATGATTATTTATTTTTATATTTAGGATATCAAAAATTTTATAGATTTTGTTTTTCCTTTTGAAGGGTTGTCATTTTTAATCATTTTAACGACTCAATATTTACCAGTTTATCTATTTGAAGTTCATTTATATTAAATTGATTGCTTAGCTCCGATGAAAAAACAATATGTGTAAAAATAAAAATTCAATGAAAACTATTTTTGTTATTGTTGCATAAATATCTTTTATTGCAAACGCAAATATTCATGATTAAAAATTGCATAATAAATAAAGCAATAAAGTGCAATTAAAAAATATAATTGAGTTATATAACTTATATAGTTAGTAATTATAGGAATTAAAATTAATAATTATAAAATTCACTAGTATTGTCAATAAATAACACATTCTAAAATTCTTCATATATACTTTATTATATTTTTATTAGTTTAACAATGAATAAATAAATATATTATATTAATATTAAAACTAAACATTCATTTTCCAATCCAACTGTTAAAATAATTAAAAACAAAAAAACAAATTATTTCATATATTTATTACAAAAGAAAAACTAACAGTTAATTTTATATATTTAACTTAATTTCCACATATAAAAACTATTATAACAGTTTAGATTGCTTTTATAGATCATAGAAAATATTTTAAATGTAAAAAATTTCTCCTGGGATTATAGTTAAAAATTTTAAATGATTAGTTTCAAATTTTTTAAAACATGATTATTCATTTTTTACATTCTTGTACATTTATTTCTCTAGAAAAAAAAACATAACAATTAACATTTGACTCGTGAGAAAAAATTATTAATATTCTTGTGTATATATTTGTTTGTTTGTTTGAATTTATATCTTTTTGTTGCCTATTTTTAAGTAACTAATTGTGATTTTAAAGTTAACTATAAGTGTTTATTAAATCTTTTTTGTTAGTTAAATGCATTAAGTATAAATTATTACTTGTCATTCAATGGACAACTGTAGATATTTTATAATAATGAACTGTGTGTAGTTTTTATTAAAAATAAAATTCAAAATGAATAAATTGTTTTTTTTTTTATTTTTTTTTTTTTACTAGCAATGTATATATTTTTATGATATTTATCAAACAACCGACTATTATTTGCAAGATATATATATATATATATATAATATCTATATGTATTAAATAAATATTTGAGCCAATTAATCAACAGTTTAAAGATATTTGAATTTACAGTAAGTGTGAAATATAGTAAAATAAAATAATAATGCATTTTATAAATTGATAGTATTCTTTTATTTATTTATTTTGTTACCATGTTCGCTGAAATACCGAATCAAATTTAAATAGACATTCTTTTTTGTTTAACACATACATATTTATAAAAATAAAACATAACTTATTGATTTAAATGATAACTTAAAAGTGTATATACACGTGAGATTATTAGGAAAGAAATATTGTTCACTGCTAGCTAAACATTTTAATTAAATAATTTTGTATAACCTTATTATGGACTTGATGGTATCCCTAAAGTTTTTCTAACTAACTTTTCAGCTATTTTATTAAATTCCTCCCGGTTGTCACGCCACATTTTAGCTGCATCCACATTTGCACCGCTTTCATCATTTGGTTCTACAATATGAAAAATAATAAAAAAAATGTTCAATTAATTTTTATGAGTTAGTTTAAAGTTTACCTGCCAACATACTGATAACTGACAGAAGAATTTTCTCTACACTTTGGACAGGGCTCCATCTTTCAGAACTAGATTCATAACCCATAGGGTCATCTCCAGGAGCATGGAGAATTGAGATACATACACGTCCATCTGCATAAACTAAACAGAGAAAATTTAAACATCAGATCATAATTTTATTTTAAACTGTATCAAAAAATAGTAACATAAAGAATGTTTTTTACTACTTATATGAAAACTTAGAATGTAGTTAATCATTTTTTTAATTGCTTAACTACAGCACCTGCTACGATTTAAAATTTTCAAAGGATGAAGGAGAATGGGTTTTAATGGTAATGCTTCTATTGACTGGCCTAAAAGTCGATTAGAAAACAAATTTAAATAGTTTGATCATTGATGGAAAATTAGACATAAAGTAAAACATGTGATAAATAGATTTATCTTGAATTATTTTTTCAAATTTTCAAGGTTTCCTGTATAATTGTAAAATATTTAATCACAAATGAATTTGGTCAAAAATCATAATACATATATTATTTTATTTCAGTATTGAAATATAAAACTGTTTACTATTTTTAACTGACAATTTTTGATAAAATTAAATAATTTTGATTTATATTTTAGATTATTCACTTACTGTTTGGATGAAACATTTCACAAGTAAAACTCATTTTGGGCGGACTCAATGGGTAGTCAGACGGAAATACTAGTTTAGCTGGAAAAACCCCACCTTCAAAACAAGTTCCTTCCGGTCCTCTGCGGAAAAATGGAAACAAAATAATATTAGCCACTTATAACAAACTTTAGCTCAATTAACCAAACTTGTGTAACATACGTGATCAAAGCTTCCCATTCGAAGTAATTTTCTTCGGTAATCGGTCCGGCAATAATTCCTTCTGGAGGGTTCAACGTCAATTCTACAAAATAATTAATGGTTAATATTTATATTACATGAAGGTTTTGGGTGAGAATCGTGCATGTGGCACAATCGTTAATCCAGTTCAATTACACACGTTTGTATTCAGCCATTAAACGTCTCAGGGCCGATCCGGCCATTGCGGAAAACGTCGGTTGGCGAACGATGTGAAAAAGAAAAAACGGTCCACGACTCGTAATCAATTTTTAATATATAATGGCTATTTGTTATGAAATAAAAAAAAAATATTCAACAGGACAATGTTGTCGTCGCCGTCGTCGTGCAAAACAACTCGATACGTTATGATAACATTAATCTTGAAATCCTGATAAAAAATACAGTTGATAAGACAATGGAAATATTTTGATGACGAATGTTAGTAAAAAAATATAATAATTGTTAAAATGACGTCATATTATCGTCGATATAATATTATTATGACCATGGTTATCAATTTATCATCGCGGTTTTTAAAAAAAAAAAAAAATTCTGTTTATAATTAATTTTAATTTCTAATTATAAATCGATAACATTGATAATAATAATATTATCGAATTGATACAAATTCTCTAAAATTACGACTTGCGAGTACCAAAATATTTTGTTTAATTTACCATCACCATACTCCGGCCGCGAACGAGCCTACTTGACGCAGAATCGTAAATCGGAGGAAACGAATGGCGTTCGTCCCGGAGTATTATTTTTATATGTTGTTTTTGAACGAGAGTTCATAGGAAAACAGAAGATTCCTCTTTCTAATAATATGGCGAGTGCAATGTGCTGTTTAGTATGGCAGTCTTTTGTTGATATAGCCCTCTTGACTCGAACAAGTTTTTGTTTCAGGCTGTTAAAATGGCTGCGAGCGATGCCGCCGGAGCCGTCACATCCGCGACAGCGTCTGATTGGGATACCAGGGAGTCTATGCGTCAGCGCGAACTGGACGAAGCCAGAGCGAGGGCAACGCAAATGGAAAAGACTATGCGTTGGTGGTCCGACTGTACGGCCAACTGGCGTGAGAAATGGAGCAAAGTAACCATTTGTAGTATTCCGAGTATTCTGAGTGCTGTCATTATGTTATTATGTATTTCTAGGTGAGAAATGAAAGGAACAAAGCTCGTGAAGAGGCCAAGACGCTCAAAGACAATTTAGACCATGTTTTGAAAGAGAGCAGTTGTTTAAAAAGAGAAAAACAGAGCCTGGAACAGCAAAACGAATGTTTGCGTAAGGAATTGGAAAAGGTCAATCTGATCCTGTTAAAGCACGCAGGTATGTTGTCGGAATACGTTTACCATTTGCCACCACTTCACGACATTCGAGAGTACTGTTTTTTTTATTAAGTATACTATTTTTATAGGCCAATGGGACGACTCTCATCTGGGTGATACATTAGAAAATGGTATTTCTGAACCAGATACTTGTTGCAGTTCCTCGTCTGTTCCACAGCCATCAATTGTAAGTGATTCTGGCATAGAAGAATATGTTTTACAAGAAGCAGTTCCCAAACATGCTGTTGAATTGTTTAATCAGACTACTTCCCCTATCAAATCCCCGACTCTCACTAATCTTGTATCTGACGAGATAGCTGATAATCTAGAGAAAAATTTAGAAAGTTTATTAGAAAGTACTCAACAAGATTTGAATGATTTACATAGTCAGTTGTTGGGTACGGACAGTGTTAAATCAGAATGTCATTGTGTTCAAGAGAATAAGGTTATAACAAACAAACGTTTAGAAGACTTAAGAATACAAGTGAATATTAAAATGCCTATGTTCAAATTATAGTTATAATAATAATTTATTTTTTGTAATTATTGATGATTTTAGTTAGAACAGTTACAATCTGAGAATGAACTTGAATGGAGCAAAAGAGAACAATTAGAAAGTGAAATAATAAATATGGAAAGAATCAATAAGCAATTAAAATCTGAACTAAATGAAGCCCTAGAAAGATTACAAAAACAGAGTAAACCTGAATCATTCTCGGATATAAAACTTAGATTATTGCAACAAGAATTGGCTGATAAAAATATTGTTTGTCTACTTTTTTTTAAATTACAATTTTATTTGTAATAATATTTAGTAACATTTTTCAGGAAATAGCCGATTTAAAACATAATTTATCCAAACAAAAGAAAATGTTTGCTGATCAAAGTGCTGAAATGGCACATTTAATGCGACGGGGTGAGCAATATGAAGGTGAAGTTAAGCGTTTGAGAAGTAGAGTTGAGGAAATCAAAAGAGAGTTGGCTACAACTGAAGAAGATTATGATGCTGCTTCAAACACTATAAAGTAAATTGTGTTTAATATAATATTAACGTAACAAAATTGAATTTATATTATAAAAAATCAACACAACTAATTAATTTGCTTAAAGCCTTAAACAGATACTATATATTTGATATAATATAGTAGAATACAAAATCATTAATTTATAAACTTTCAATGTAGTTTTGAAATATGAATTTCAAATCTATTCAAGATTATTCTGCTCTCTAAATTAATTTCTTTAAAAAATTCAATTTTATGCATTTGTAACAAAAATTACTTTTACAAACAACATTATTTTATCATTATTTTGAACAAAAAAATTTAATTATATTTAAAATATTTAAATGCATCTGAAATATTGTTATTTAGAAAACTTCAAAGGTTTAACGATGATTTACAAGAACAATTAGATAACTTACAGCTTGCATCAAACCAGCAGAACACAAGGTAAGGTTTTTAACAAACGTTGATTTGCTTAGATTATAGGAATCTATTTATATCATAGATCAAAGTTTAGGTTATTGATGAATATTAATTTGTTAACAAACAATAATCTAGTATTTAAAAATAATACATCTTTCTAATAGTTTATAAGAAGTCGGGAAGCTCATCATTTTATAATTTTTTTTATTTAAGTACCCTTAAATCAATTAAGTAAGAAATAGTTTAGATCACTGTAAATGTTGCTTTAAAAGTTAGATTTGTTTTACATAATCTCAATATCTTAGAGAAAATTAAAAAATATTTGAAAAAACATGTTATAATTTATTTATTTGATAAATTTTATTTTATGATATTAAATATTAATTGAGTCAATGGCAAATTCCCAAAATGTTTACTCATTTTATTTACAAAATACATTCTAATAAATTATGCTTGTTAAGAATAGTTTTTCAGTTAAAATTATTAACAAATCACTATTTAATTAATTTTAGATTCATTATAATGTATAATGAATAATAATATGATATATGGTACAAATATGAGTGCTTGATTCATAAACTTTATAATATACTATATATTTTTTATTCATACAAGCACATTTGTTTTATTGTAAACATATAACTATTTAGTATTTATATTATTGCTGCTACTGGAAAATACAGAAGTAAGAATGAAATTCTATTTATTAAAAAATAAAAAAAAAAGATTGTTTACGTATTTATTTAGATTAAATTTTTTTTAAGATTGATGTGTTCGACAAGTCCTGTGTCTTTGGGTGATTTAAGTACTAGTGAAGAATACTAAATTACAATTAAACTACACTAATAGTTGCCAATTTTTTATTGGAAATACTCCCCGTAAATTGATTTTATTTCTTACGCAATATGTATTTATTTTGTCAATTAATATAAATACAATATTAGTATAAGTTCTAAAAATGTGGCCAATACTTTATTTTGTATACTTTTTCTATAATTTCTTATTATAATATAGAAATATATATATTTATAATACATAGATTTGTATATTTCATAATTTATGTGAAATCTCTTATTTATACTTAATTTGTATTCTTCAATCAATTACATTCTTTTCTATTTTTTTTCACTTTGAGTTTTGTAATCACTTTTTAATGTAATTGAATGTTTTTAGATTATACATTTTGTTTTGATTAAAAATGATGGAGTGTAAAATGAATAAAAATAGTCAAATTAGTCTATAAAATATTAAATGTTATATTAATTAAATTATAGCATTTCATAGTACAAAGTTAGTTTTAAATAATTAGTATACAATTTTTGTACTGGTGTTACCTTTTATAAAATAATGTATTATAATATAAATAAATAAATGTATTTTTTTTTTTAATCATTTCAATATTTGTAATATTATAATTATTATTACGTATTCCTTTGGCAAGGAAAAGGAGGTGGGTTAGGTTTACAAATTTTAGCCCCACTCTTTGCTCCATTCACATAATTACATGAAAAAGAAAAGTAACCGCAAGTTGATGATTTTGTAAAATACTGAACATTTTTATCTTTTGGATTAAATTTGCCCGTTTCGCCAGTCATATCTGTCTGGAAACTGTTGTACGGTTTACTAACAGGATGAATGTATGATTCTTGACCTAATAATGCCTTGATCTTTGTTTTATCCACCACAACTAAACCTCCAGCACCTGGCGTTAACAATACAGTTTGTGTCTGTGCTTGACCTCCAGGAATCGCTTTGGCTTCGGTTTGATCACCAGCTACTGATGCGACCCTTCCTCTAAATCCGACTGGTATTTTAGTTCCATTAGTGCCTGGTATAACTTGACCAGCATCTAATACTTGTTCACTTTTTAATTGGCTATCAGAATCACGAATAATTTGAGCATCATGTTTATCATCTAAATTCAAAATAATATTTTGAGATTGCTGAGGATTTATTTCTGGTTTGGTCTGAACAGATTTTGTGTTTACTGTATCATCTTTTTCGTCATCATACTCCTCATCTTCATTTTCGTATTCTGAATCTACTTCAAAATTCTGAGACGATTCTTGTGGTAAAAATGATTGCGGCATCTGTGATGAAGAAATATTTGTTTGGATAATATTCTGTTTTGTATTGTTAACACCTTCTTTGAAGCTTTGAGATCGTAATAAATTTGAAATGGGTTGCTGAGACTGTATAGTAGTTTCATCTTTTACTAAACCAGTATTAGATCCTTCGAGTAATCCAATATTAAATTTGGCATCATCCAAGTTTAATTTTGGTAAGTTTTGAAGCTTTTTACCAGAACTTGCTTGAGCTGCACCATTGTATGAAATTCCATATTTGTGTGATCCGAACAGTTGACTCTGAGATTGACCATTGTATAATCCACCTTGTGATGATGCCGTTCCACCTCCTTTAAATAATGATTTTTGATTAGTATTGTTGTTGGATTCATATGGTAAGAAACCTATCTGGGCCTGACTGGAAGTACTTCCAGTTCCTGTAGATTGTGCATCAGCCAATCCTCCTTTAATACCAGCTTGCAATTGGGTATTTGTTCCATAATTAATTCCTGAACTTTGTGCTTCACTTAAAGCTATGCCACTTTCAGGATTGTAAGTTACTTGAGATTGTGCTTGCCCTTTTCCACCTTTCCCTTGTGCTGTACTTGTCGTACCATTTGTATTACTTATAATTTGACTGTGAGCTCCTTTGTCAATATCGCTTGTTTGTGCTTGGGCAGAAAACATTCCAGTCCCTGCATATGATCCAGATACTTGTGTTTGGGTCATTCCAGATTTTGACTTTCCTTGAGCAGAAGCTGATGCACTAGTTTCTTGGCCTTCAACATTCACATTTGTCATTGATTGTGCATCTCCTCCTTCCGTATCAATAGGCGTTACAGAGTTGCCAGAAGATATATCTGTACCAAATTGACCACCAATAATTGGACTTTGTGGTTGATAGTTGTTTCCAACTTGAGATCCTTGTCCAAACTGTTGACCTCTATAATAATTATTATCACCATTAGATTGATGATTTTCACGTATTTTTTCTCCTCCTAAATCTGGTTGAAAACTATATGGTTCATTTCCATTACTAGATGGAGTATATTCAAGTGAAACACCAGACCCATCAGAACCTGATGTAACTTGAGGTTGTCTATATTGTCCTGGTTGTATTTGATTTGGATATGCATTTTCACTGTATGGACCATATCCTGATTGATGTGTACCGGTTCCTGTAATTCCTAAGGTACTCTGAGGCTGTCTATTGTTGAATTTTATTTGGTTTGG
>CM023360.1:40787788-40899674 GCA_013282895.1 Eriosoma lanigerum
AGGTTGAACATAATTAGGTTGTATATTATTTGGATTTAAGTTTCCGCCAGTTGGAACGTATCCAAATTGTTGTCCATTGTTTGATTGAATTTGATTTGGACTTACGTTTTTCCCAGATGGAATGTATCCTAATTGCTGAACACCAGGCCCTCCTATTCCTAACGTACTCTGAGGTGGGTTATAATTGGGTTGTATTTGGTTCATTCCTCCACTATATAATGGATAACTATAACCTGGTTGTTGAATATTGGGTATTCTTGTATCCAAAAACAGTTTTCCGTCGTTAGTATTTTTTTCATTATTTTGATATGTTGTCTGTGTATTTTGCAAGTTAAAAGTTTTTTGAAATTCGTTTGGCTCTCTATTATTATACAAAGCATTGAGACATGTCTGATATAAGAAATTACACAACGAAGGTAGATTTAGTTGGTTAAAACCTTGATTTTTGTTTGTATTCAAAGGTAATTTATATCCATTTGGAAGAATTGAGTGTAACCTACTTGCTTCATTTCCAATTCTTCTTTCATTTTGTGTATTTATAACATCTGTAATAGGTTTAGTAGGCGACAATTGACTTAAACTACTAGACAATTGTTGTGGATAGTTAGAATCTACAAATGGAACTAACACTTGTTGATTGTTATTAGGATATGTCCATTTGCCATTATTATTAGATGAGCTATGTGGTGATAATATTCCTTGACCTGAACCCGAAGGAAAACTGGGAAAACCTGATCCATCGGGATATATTTGTTGATTGCTAGGATTATTAGATACTTTATTTGGATAATTCCAATCATTTGGATTGAATGAATTTGAACCAACTGGATAAGTTTCAGCTGTATTGGTGTTTCTATTTTTTTGGGGTTCCGGTGAATTTACTGGTATTGGAATTTGTTCATTACCAAAAACATATCCAAGTTTTTGATCTAATTTTCCAAGTAAATTATTATTTCCTAAGCCTGGTTGGATATTGGGATTTTTATTATTTAAAGAACTTTTATCGAGTTGACCTTGGTTATTCGATAAATTTTTACTTACTCCTGTATTTGGATATTGTTCACCAACAGAAGATCCACTATCATATTCTTGAACTTGTTTTTCTGCTATTTTATTATTTGTTCTTAAATTTGCATATGGATTTGGATATTGATCATTAACATTAGGTCCAATACTATGTCCTAAATCTTGATCACCTGGTACTCTATAATTTGTTCCAGCACCTGGATATGTACTTGGATATTGGTTTCCAACCAGTCTAACTCCATATTCTTGTTTTTGTTTACCCGGTACTCTATTGTTTGTTTCTGAATTTGGATATTGTTCATTAATAAGAGGTCCTAAATTACTTCTTTCATTTTGTACATTTGGGAATTGCCAAAATGTATTTGGTCTTGTATTTTGAATAACAGAACTTTGAGGTTGAAATCTTGGAAGATTTTCTGGGTGAGTATTGCTATAATCTTGTGAACATTCATCACAGTCGTTGTAGCTCGATTGACTTTGAGCTTGTCCCATGCCATTTAAACCACCTAAAAAACAATAATATATAATAGATAACAATAATATATGTATATATTTTCTAGTATAATTATTATCATTATTTTCTGTTTGTCACAGTAAGGCCGGGGACACATTGAGTTGCAGTCCAACGCAGGGACACAGGTCAGGTTAGGCAGGGCAGAAAAAACTGCGTGCCTCGCACGACCGCACATTTCAACGCAGTTCTTTGTTATCTTTGAAAACAATCAGTCATGGAAATTAATGATATCCTATATAAACGAACTAGAATCGAGTTCTTAGTTTGATTTAGATGAAAAAATGATCCTATAAGATAATCAAGATTATCAGAACATTAGTCCCAAAGATCAATTTTTAATTTTGCCTTCCGTTAATATTACATCCGTGATGGCTAGTATCACATAAAACCATTTGTAGACGATCAGTTTTGATTAATTTTTCTTCCATCGCTTAATTAATAAATTATGAATTTTAATAAATTTTAATAAAAACTGCGCGACACGTTCGCAGTAAATTGTGTCACAATTGTGCATGGAGCAAGTTCATGACCTTGCCTTTCATTTAACGTTCAAATCTGTGGATCACAAAAAATTGTGCTGCACTGTTAGAACGACGTACTAAAGATTTTTTTGAAAATTGGAAATGGCCTTCATAATAGTAAAATGTTTATATGTATGTTGTATGTATAAAAGTACCTATATATTATACTTAGAAAAATTATATTCCTGATATATAAGTATACTTACTAATTATAGTCTTTGATAAATGTGGTTGGGAAAAAGCTGTAGCAAGTCCATTTTTTGTTTCTTGATTCGAATTTTTTGAACCAAAACTAATAAATTGAGTTTGTGTTTGACCTTGAAATCGTTTATTTTCTATTGATCGTTTTGATCTTTTAAATTTAACGATTAAATCATTATAAATATTTTGCAAAAAAATTACTTTATCATTGCAAAAGTTTATTATGTTTTCACCGATAATTTCAACCAACTAGAGAATAAAACGATATTATATATTATATATTAATTATTAAATTTACACAAATAAACATAATAATTATGTATTACTTCTTTTTCAGATAATTCCAAACTTGAATTGAATTTATAATCATCTATAAATTTTATATTGCACTCGTTGGTAATTGCATTTCTTTGTACTATTATTTTCTGAAATAATTTATTATTTATTTAATTACTTTAGTCTATATTATAGGTAAGTACATTGTTTAATATTAAATAACGCAATTAATTTTATTGCCAAGGTATATTGTTGTTGCAGATTGTAATAATGTAGTACAATATGATAGATGACAAATAGAAAAATAACTATTGGGTATTATAGATACAATTACAATTATAGGACTGTGATGGTCTAAACTTCCATTATAGTCCCATGATTAGGAAATTGACCTGATAGATATATCTATGATCAACTCAATAAAAAACTTACTCTCTGTGGATCGAAGAATTCTGAAATATGAAACATTTTTGAAGGATTTTCACTGTTAACTTTTGTATTTGTCGATGATAGTACCGAATCATTCTGGAAATAATATTGTTCCATTACTTAAAAAAAAATTAAACTAGTAAAATAAATACTTAATGTACCTACCTAACTACTATTACTACTGTTAAAACAACTTAATTTATAACGTACATTACCCAGACCTGCCCCACCCACACATTTGACATTTTTAAAAGCTTAAAAGTGTTATATGTTTCTATAAAAGAAGATTAAGAAGGTCAGTTAGTCATTATAACTCCAAAGAAACCAAAGAAACTGGGAATTGTATGATAACTTGAAAAAAACAGTACCTACCGATAAACTGTACTGTATGAATTCAATTTGAAAATACATTTACATATAATAACATATTTTAACATTTATTTTATTAATTTTAAATAGAGTATATCTTAATGTAACGTAAGATTTCATAATTATTCAAATATTATATAATTTGTTTATACTTGTATTTTGATGAGTATAACTCAAATGAAGAATAATCGAAGAATCTATACCTTTATACCTCGCTCCTACTTTGTAATGATTATTATTACATAAAATTATAAATGTAAACAATATGATATGTCCGGAAGAAATATTAATTGTTCCAATATTTCATTATGTTACTTTTAGATCTTTAGGACATACTAGGTATATGCTCTGTTTATAAATAAATAAACACAAGGCGAAAACTGACAATAGAACAGAAAATATTATTAAAATAATTTTTATCTACCGTTAAAATTAATAGAAGCAAATTCATACAGATGTATCATGTATGCTATTATAATATATTATTAATTATAAATAATTATTTAAACAGTTAACTGTTAATATTCTTTATTTGAACCTACAATTAAAATATATAATTATATTTACAGAATTATCATGAAATATATAATATATAATATATAATATAATAATAATAATATAAATATATATTATAATACCTATATGAATATTAAAATTAGTTGTATGCAATCAGCATGATTACATGAAAATAGAACACCTATTATGGGACACTACTGATATTGTAAAACAGAAAACTACTTTTTAATTTAATAATTTAAATAAAAAACACAATAAATAATGTACCATGTTAGATGTATTATACTTACATGTAAATAAATATTTATAATATGAGAATAAACACAAAATGTAAATACATAATAATTGTCAATTATTATAGTAAAAAAAAAAAATTGTAAATTATTTTATGTTTCAACTTATAAATGATTGGAAAATGGTTAGTGTATACAAATTACAGAGAAAATCAAACTTAGAAAATACACAAGACAAAATATGACATTATAATAAAGCAGAAAAATATATACAAATTACATACATATATAACGGTACAGCTAAAATGAAAAAAATTTCTATTAAAACTGAGAATGGGACTGCAGTAACGTTATTCCAGCCCCACACAATGTTTTTAAGGCATATCAGAAAACCCTGTTAGGTATAAATTGTGTTAATAATGGTAAAAATTCATACAAACTACATATTTAACTACTAAATCCTTGTAAAATACTTTTTCTAAAATATCAAATTGGTGGGCCGGAGGTAACGTACGTTAACTTCTACACACATTTATATATGGTGCAATGACCTATGCTACATTAGTTTTATATTTAAGTTATTATTGGTTAATAATTGTATGGCAAATAATAATAGTAATGGGAGCTTGTATACTAATTAGTAATATTACCAACTGACAACTACCTATAATGTATTATTGTAAATAATACATAATGGTTATAGAGTAAACTATAAAGTTTATTTACAATATTGTTATTTATTTATTTTTCTAAACAAATAATATTATGGGTAGATACTAATAAAATTGTAAAAAAAAAAATTAAAAAAAACAATTTGTTCATATAGTTACATTATTATACATATTATATTATGTTACATTTATTGAGATATTTTGAATTTTTCAACAATAAAATAATTTATCATATTAGACTAATTAAAATCATATTATTCTATATATATATTATAGACTTATATCATATATTTTCATTTTATAGATTTTTTTTTTTTTTTATAGATAATATATTATTATAAGTGTTGAAAAATTCAATTAAATGGATTGATCAGATGAAATCAAAAGGTACCATGTACCTAAATGTGTTCCATTTTATTTAAAAAATTAAATACGATATCTAAATTCTTACCTTTGGCTTATAATCATTATCAACACTTAAAGAACCCCGGGAAACAGCAATACATATTACGGACACGTATGAAAATACATAAACGTTCATATTTGCACGAAATCGAATGGAACAACTGAAATATAACTATACTAAAATCACATGTTCGCCAATGGCTCTTTTCAACATCAAATGATGACATGCATCTGAATGTCCGGTGTGTGGAATTTTTTTTATTAAATGAGTTCCTTCTTAAAAAATGATTAAACCATCTGCGAGTTTCGGCAGAAGGGAGTTGTATTTAAACGAGTACCGGGTGGTTCAAAACGTGTTGATTATTAAAAATATTTTTTTGAAAATGGTAAAAAATAGTTTACATAATATTATACGTATCTAAATTATAGATAGTTACTTATAACAAATTATTTCTAATATTTTAGGTAAACGTAATCGTTAATTTCAACGTAGGTATTTCACGTGTAAAGGTTAAAGAAACGCAATAACAACTCTTTCAATTTGTCCCATCTAAATTATAATATTAGATAATCGGTTATAATTAACGTAAGCCATGTCTAAAACAACAAAAGTATTCTTACGGTAATGTAGCTTTTAAACTTCGAGCACAATAAAAATTAGTATTTCCAATACCTAATCTAACCTAACCTCAAGACTATGAAACTGATCCTTTTAGTTAATTCCGTTTGAAATTGAAATTTTTAATTGTGTATTTTTATTGTATATTCAAAATAAAAAATAAAAACACAATGCGTATTTAATATTTGATAGCTACGAATTATTTCTTGATTTATAACTATTATAAAAATAATTTTTCCAAAAGTGAATTTTGTTTTGATCCATCCAGTATATTTCGTCTGTTTATCACATCATCATGTTCATTCGTACGACTGCTAACCTATTTTTTTTTTTTGGCAGTCTGATGTTAAACCGTTTAAAATCAAAGGTTATTTCCTAAATGTACTAATGCGATAACATTTGCGTTTATTATTTATTTAATTAATTATTTGTTTCACATGAAAATAGCGCGATTATCGTTTGAAATAATGTATTTATTTTTAATAATAATAAGTTAGTTCTCCAGGATATCTTAAAAAAAGGTAGTGTAATATTTTTGGATATTCTTACGGGATCCTTCGCGAATGTCTGGCGAATTAATCATGCGGCGAGTCTAATAATAATGTATAATACATAAAGCGACCCAAATAATAAAATATATTATGATTACTCATTTATATCTATAAACGCATCCGACGGTATAAGACAGAAACAAAATATTAATAATTAAATAATAAACGAAGCGAGAGAAATGCCGTCGTCGATGTCGGTGGATTTTAACGGCCGGGAACGAAAACGAAATAACATATTTGCAGCCGTGTGCGAATTTAATCATTCACAGACAAGTATAGTAGAACGTTTTCGTTTCGCATCATTATTATTATAAATTAATTATATAATATCGTTATTCGTTACGTCTGAGGTCCGACCGACGACGGTACATTATTATTATTTATCGTCAACAGTATAATATTATAATGTTATATCATTATGAAATAATAGCTAAAAGTCAGTGGTTCTCAACGGGGACAATCCCGGGGGTGTAAAGTTGTCGAGGGGCAGTGAACTCGTTTTGGGTGATTTGAGGGGAAGAGGAGTAGTAAACATTTTTTTTTTTCAGCAATCTGATTATTGTGACTATATTACAATGTGGTAAAATTTATGTATTTTTCTTCTTCTTCGCGCCTTACACACCTGAGATGATCGTACAGCCATCTATGCAGACTTCGGTTTCAGGGACAGCATAAAATTATTCCGTCTAATTTTCCAAATTGTCTATTAATATAATGTCATTTTTTAAGTTTAATGTTAAAAACGTAGAAACCTACTCGATATTTTCCTCTATACAAGGAATATCTACGAATAATTTTTTGAGGATACTGTTTTCGTGTACAAGATGTATAGCCGTGGATGGCAACGAACACCTTACGTAAATCGTAAAAATAAAATTATATCCAACCCAAAAACATCATATTTATGTTAAAACTTAATCATTTTTTAAATATTTTCCACAATACGAGTACTATTATATAGATATAAGCTCCCTCTACCATACCACATATATTTATAATTAAAATGACTATTCATCCACGATTCCACGAGTTATGCCAACAAAATTAAATCTAACATTTATCATTTATTTATTTATTATTTCTACATAATATAACACATGCATATTAAAATATTTTTTAATCAATAATCGTTATAATCAGTCCAATATCAGTGGTTGAATTGTGGGGGGAACGTGGAGAGACGGAATACCTACCTCTTCTTTTTTTAAACATTTTTTAACACACCTCTTCTAATATATCGAAGCAACTGTGAGTTAAGTAGAATTCAATCAATGTAAGAGATGCTACTTTTTTTTAAAATCTTATAGTCACCTTTCTTTTTCAATTTTTTCAATTTAAGCACTGTCTAACATATATTTAATGAACTATATATATATTGTAATGTAATATTATAATTTATAAATGTTTAGATACATTGTGAAATTACGTTTTTAGTTGCACTTCAGACTTGTAAATATAATACATTAAATAGACAATAAAACAGTCATTATAATAATGGTTTATACTTCAAATTTCAATAGTGACCCATCGTGATTTAGGTAAGTACGTTACAGCCCGTGTTAGCGTATTTATCCAGTCTAAATTTACTTTGAAAGCTAGAGGTGGGCAAATCCATACATCTGCCCCTCTCAAATGACGCCCCTGAATATTAATGTACTCATATATCATTTGAATCATCAGCTTAAATACGGTCAAGGGGGAGGTTAAAAAAAACACTAAAACACCCCCCCCCCCTCCGGCTAAACCTCCTATTCATAAATTTCATTCGTAGCCGAATCTGTAATCAATAAATTTTATGTGGGAACAAAAAACTAAACAAAAATAATAATAATTTCTAACATCTATTATATTATATTTGCGATTCGCAAAGTGACGATTTTCTCGACGTAGTCATAGGGGGGGGGGGGGATATAAATTTTAATATTATTAATTATGTTTATATTATTCATATGTCGATTGTACCTACTATATTATTAGGTATGTTGACCACGTGAAGCGACAGTGATTAAGACAATGGACTCGAAAACAACACGGTAATAATGTTGTTGTTGTATTATTTATTTATTTATTCGTTCATAGGTAGTCATACGCTTTACATAACATTATAATAATACAATATATTATCGTCATATCGATTGTCGATCGATAATAGGTACGTCGTAATAATAATATATGTAATAAAATAACGATTGTGCGGTAGCGTTATAATTCACTTTTCGATTTCTTATTAACAATAATAATTTAGATTCAATCATAATACCTATCCGTGTCCTATATCAATATATCATATCGACAATCAAAGAGCAAAAAGGTCGCGGCTGAGGTTATCGCGACGATCGGTCTCGGTTTTTTTTTTCAATAAAAAATAATAGATATTTTAATTACGTATTTACATATTATTAGTTTACGGCAATCCGTCACGTCCTTCGTACTCCGTCGACAGATAGTGTTTCATATTCTGATATTTCGCTTGTCCTGTCTAAAATACCTATAGTCGCTCGTTTTCAATTTCTCGTTGTTCTCGTTTATCACGCCGATCATGTCGAAATTATTTTGCATATTTTTAATGACGGTGTTTTTGTGCTATTTGTCCGCAGCGTTTCCGGGCGACGTTAAGAAAAACACTCCGATAGCCGAAGAAGAATACGAAAACCATGAATATTTCAAATCCAGCTCGAGTGAGTAAAATTATGAAAACAAATTTAATGCTAAAGTTATATTTAAAGGGTCGTTTAAACGATGCTTTTTTATCAGAAACCATCGGATTATTGGTTCACTAGCTTCGAACTAATTAATAAACAAGTTGAAATAGATACTTAAACTTCACTAGCATCAGCATGCTAGTTAAATAAGATGATAGTTTACTATTGCACTTTTGCATTTATTTATATTATGTTTTTTTTACTAACAGATAAGTAAAAAGATTGATAGTTGTTAACAAAAAAAACATCGTGTAAATGACCTTTTACTAAAAGGTTTTTGGTATTTATATTCTATAAGTAAATTGTATAATAATTATTGTGGCGTTTTAAATTTCACCTATTAAACTACCGGACTTTCGGTATATTTAGAATTCTAGATTTACCTAAGTAGGTTTAAACCATAATTGTGGTTATTGGTTTCTATTCATAATCAACGTATATTGATATTGCTATATCTTCAAGTCATACCTAATGTTATGTTTTGTGTAATTTGAATTTACACAAGAAATCAACTTACGGGATGTTATTTTATAAAAAAAAAAGTGTGGAAGCCGGTGCCTATATTTCCAATTTAAATAGCTTATTTTTAAATTTTAAATAAGTATTAAAGACAAAATCCTAATTAGGTACCCATAATTTGTGATTTCAATTTTCCATACTTAACACTTTATTTATAGCATTACAAAAATAATCATTATTCTTCGTAAGTTGTCTAAAATAATTACCATTAAGGAAATATATTTATATGTTAATCATTGGTTTAATACTGGTCAGTCAATTATTACTTTAAGTCTAAATAATATATTAATTAAGAAAATAATATGAATATTTCGCCCAAATTACTTTTATTAATTAAAACATTGTCTTTTGAGTTGCAGATTTAGACAATATTTGAGATGAACTGTTTTTTGAATAATAATTCCTTTGTATTTTAGTTCTTGTTTACTGTTTTACAATTAAACTATATTGTACTTTTGATATTGCGTATTTAAATCTTTCTTTTCTTATGTCAGATTAAGTATGTTAGGAAATATTATATTTATCATTAATAACTATTAAAATAAGAGCATTAATGTTTGAAAATTGCATCATTCATCCTTAATCATCAGCTATCTGAATAAAATAAAACAAAACCAATTCAATGGAAATAATTTATTTTAAAATAAGTACTTACTATCATAACTAATTGTGTCAATAAATTAATATAAAATATTCAAAGTATATGTTCAGATTGGTTAGATTATGATAAATCATTTTTATAAATGATTACCTAATAGTTGTATACAATTCTTATTGATTTTAAGACATTGATGTTAGTTTTTGTACCTATTGTAAAATAATTAAATTTTAAATATCAAAGGTGTAGCGTATAGGTAAAAATTGTATTGTAACATTTTTATATTAAAGAGAAATATGATAAAATAGACAGTGTTACTTAAGTTTTAGTAAAAAAAATAATTAATGATGCAATATTTAATGTACATAATAACATTTAGTTATACTCATATACTATATTTCTATATAAGATATAATTAAAATGTAATATGATTTATCATTTATTGTTTCTATTGTTACAGTTTCTAAATGCTTTGACCAGGAAGTTAAATCGGCATTCAAAATAGATTCTATTTGGTATCCAGAAGGTAAATGTGAACAACGGACATGTTCTAGACAGAAGAATTCTAAAATCCCAATTATCAAAACTATGGAGTAATCTCATACTGAGAAAGATATTGTAAATCTCTGGATGATTACAATTTTTTCTGTGTTACAGATGTGAACCGTGCACTACTTGCAATTCACCTAATGAAATATGTCATCCACTCAAAGCCGAGAAAAATTATCCAAAGTGTTGTCCACAATGTTTAACAAAGTCTGCTATACTCAAGAAAAAACAAACAAAATTAACCAATTAAAAATTATTTAATTATTTGTTTATAACTGGGACTATATGATAAATAACAAGTCTATAAATTTTGTGCAATATAATGTATATTATTATTATTACAAATTATAAATCATACACATTTGTGGATAGAATGAAATGTAATATTTTATATAATCATAAAAATATATAATATATATATCTTAAAAAACACAACAAATATATTTTAAAAATGTATCAATGAATACAACTGGTATGGTACTATAGATTTCAATCAACAAGTTATATGAATATAAAATTTAGGTAGATATTCATAAAATATGATTATGATATATTAATTATACTAATTAAGTGCTAATATATAAAAATGTATTATATTTGTAGAAAAAAAACCCAGTTTTTCTATTATATTAACATAATTATATAATGATTATAGTCTATGTAAAATATTTTTTTCAATGCATACATAATATAAGCACTTGGAAAACATATATTTATTTTTTGTCACAAAATTTTTTTTTCTTTTAAATGTCTTTTTAGATTATTTTTTTACATATAATAATAATGTTATATCATTATTTATATTTTTTGGTAGAAAACATGGCACCATGACCTGGTATAATCCAATCTACTTGTTCCATAATAGCTTTTCTGTTTACCTTTTGTGCATCTGGATTTTCACTGCCAGCGTTTAGCCATATAGATTCGTCTACTATATCATCTTCACTCTCAAAGAGATCACCTACAATTCCAATTGTTTCTTTAGCTGTTTGAACGATTACGGACACGTCAGACAACGTATGTCCTGGAGTGGACACAACTTGAACGTTCTCATCGATTCTGTATATACCATCGCTATTGAAAAATTTACTATCATCATAGTATATTTGTTTATAACTAACACATCTGCCAATCAGATGTTTAGCATTCAGAAACAAATTATTGTTACCCACATGATCTGAATGGCCGTGAGTGCACACTACATAATCGATGTCGTCACATCCAATGCCGTGTCTTTCGATTGCATCTATTAAGTTTTTGGTATCCCATGGTGTCATGGTATCGACAATAATGTTCTTCGGACCTTTGACCAATGTGCATGAGCAATTGGCCAACATACCGCCTTCGGTTGGCCGACAGTAGCCTATGAAAAGAACGTGAACTTCGTACATGTTAAGGGAAATTAGATAAATGGAAATCAATACTCACGACCACATATTAAAGTGTAAACCTAATATTACTCAACGTCTTGAGTTACCTACAAATAAAAACAATTTAAATTTAAAATAATTATGTATATTATACTTGATTTGTTAATATATTATATAGGTAGTAGGTACCTAATACTTAATGGTAATATTATATAATACTATAATATTAATAAATCTAATTTTAAATGATATTACTTACCTATAATATTATGTTCTGATTTATTTTTTTTTATAGTTTAAATTATCTACTTATGTCTGTATTAAATTAATACAATTTTTTAAATATAAATTGATAACAGCTTATCAATTAGTTTTTGAGTATCATAGACGTAATAATATAGTAGTATACCTATTGCCTCTGACCGTGCGTTTTATACGGAATACAGTACTCCACATACGACATTGTTAGAAAGAAACATCTAAAATTTGGGCTCCAACATCATTTAATATAATGTGTTATCTCACTCTAAAACTCAGTTCATATTATATTTTATATTATACTCTTAGGTTCAAACAATCTAGTATTTGATTAAATATTAGCCATTTATCAAACGTTAAATATGGGTTTGAAATAATGGTCACATTCACGGTTAATAGATATATGGTAGTAGAGGCGTATCTAGCAATTTTTAAATGAGGAGGGCTCAGATTTTTTAAAAACTTTCATGAAGTTGAACCCCCCCTCATCATTTGATAATATAAACAAATTAATTGCAAAAAAATGAAAATAAACATGTTCTGTATAAATTATAATGCAAAATCTAAAACAGGTGGCAAAATAATATTATTAATAGCAATTTTTTTTTTTTTTCTGGTCATGGGGGGGGGATTTAAACCCGTTCAATCCCCCCCTAAATTCAGCTCTGTACGGTAGAAGCCAAACACATACAAGAAGAACAACGAAACGGTCATCCTGACTTCGTTAAACTATAGTATGATTATATGTTTTCATGATGAATTTATAATATTAATTTTTAAATGTTAGCTACCAACAATAATTTATTATTCATTTATCTATTTATTATAAAATTATAAAAATAAATGATATAATAGCTGTTTTGACTACCTATTTTCTTATTATTAGTTGGGTACTATTTATTACCTACCAATATGCAGCGACGGTGCGAACTTTTGTTTTTGACGACGCAACACGTTTTTTTAACCCATTTTATTGACTATTTTGTTCTCATACTCTATATTTAATAGTATTATACAATATATTAAATTACTAAATAATAACTAATAACAATAATCATAATTCGTAACACATAATGCTCTAATCTGACCCATCCATCCCTACTTTAAATGACGCAACTGCGTAATTCTAAATACTGCGCTAACTCTGCCACTGACAATATATTACTATTGAGAAAAATTTATTTATTTTTAATATTTCACACTAGTATTCATTAAATATACGATAGTAATATAATTATAGTACTTAAATATAATTTCCTTATTTCAGTAAGAGTTTAAAAGTATTCTCTCTATACATAATTTACTACTTTGGTTAGTAAAATGTTCAATACCTACCTACCTAGGTAATAGTAAAGTGTAAGATTAATTTTTTACGAGTTGTTATTCATTAATTGACTTCTTAAACCAACATTAATTCAATATTATTCTCCAGGAAATGTCCACTACATATTGTACAAGTCTTAAGATTCAAAATTTTCAAGTAGGTTCGCCAACATGCATTCATCCAAAAACTACAAATTTTGTTATTTTTTGGAAATTTGTGATTTTGTTTTTGATTGCTTGTAAACTATTGTTACATAAAACAACAGAACATCTTGTCCTGGCATCTGGTATCTATATTATTAAAATAGTAATTAATTATAGGTAATAAGTAAATGATTTATTTTTTAAAAATTATTTAATTTACTTAGGTATATATAATTAATAATATTCACCTACAGAGTAGATACTATAGAATGTAATACAATGAATAGTCTATATTTTTATGTAGATATTATACATTTATAATATATGTATAGGTATATTAATATAAAATATAGAATATTTACAATATATTAATAATATTGTTGAAACATAAAATATTAATTACTTTAATGAGTTAAATACTTAAATTGTCATATAAACAAATTCCATTCTTTATTAGTAGCAGTATTTAACATTTATTATTATTATACACAATAATAATAATAATGTATCTAGTGTGTACCTACCTATAATGATATTTTATTACAGTTTTAGTGTTAGAGATGGGCTTTTTATTATTAAAAAATAATATATGAGTTTATGACTTATGGTTGTTAAAATATAATAACATATTACCATTAAAATAACATACACCTGACATATTTTAACTTCCGTCATAACTCTGACCTCTCAGATTAGCCAAACTCGACCTAAATCGTTTAATTTTTTTAATACAGCTTTTTCAATGAATATACATGTTCTTGAAAATAATTCTGTGTATCCCAAAAAATCATCTTTAATTACATATTTTACTATATTTTGCAATTTAATTGTGTTGCATTTGCAAAATATGTATATAACAACATCAATTTAACAATCGTCTAGTTATCAGTATTTTTAGAGATAAAAAAGCGGGAAGGTCGATTCCGGATGTTCCTCCTTCATCCCTTCGGTCCTCGGAGAAATTAGTAGTTTATTATAATTAAGATTTGAATGCAATAATATTGCATTAGAAAATATGATTCTGAGCGAAACTCAATATAATAAAATATATTATAGTGATAAGCCGTTCCAAAAGTTTACCACGTGTGTAAAATACCTATGAGAACATTAAAAAAAATTTCAAGTACCTACGTTCAAAATCATGAAAAATCTAAAATCAATTTCGTCAAAATTACGATTTTCGTGAATTTAAATGTTTTTTCGTCATTTTTTTTGGTAGTTTTTCTTTTCTCGAAGAAAAACTTTTGAGAAATTCTAAAAATGAGCTAAATAAAGTGCCAATTAGAAGCAATTTGGTACGGAAAAGACACCCTTTTTGTGATAATCAAACTATTATTTCTACCCGATTACCCGAAAAAATGTCTTCAGACATAAAAAAAAAAAAACATCATTGTATAACCAATACATTCCTCGCTCAGAATCTAAAATTACGTTTTCTAAACACTTAGTTGTCGATACTCCTATGATAGTAAAAATACAATCATGAAAAATATATAAGTATATATTGTTTTAAAATTTAGGTATATAATATCATTTGCCTTTTTCTGATCTACCATCGTGCCAAGGGGGTGCTATAGCACTCTAAGCACCACACTCTCGATCCGCGCCTGCCGGGATCTAGGTATTTGATATACTATATGTATGACGTGTTAGGTCTTATCAGAAAACAGTTGCTTATCATGTGCGAGCTCAAAAACCTATATATAGTTAGGTCAGTAATAAAAACTAAAATAGTTGTGTAACAAAAAGTATCCGGTTTGCGACCGTCCTTATTTTATTATATGGCTATATCCAATATAAATTATAAATATATAATAAAATTTATATTTACATTATCACATAAATAAATATACTTATTACACAATAATTTCGGTGTTTTTATTGCGTACAATACAATACTATGGTTCACGTTGTGATTTTTTAAAATTTATATTTAAGATCTAAAAAAAATATACTATTTACATCACATTTTTTACCTAACTTATAGATATCTATAGGTACAAACACACAATTTGAGGTTTTATATGTTATACACGATTTAATATTATATATCGAAATTATAACACGAATTATGTATACGTATAGGTTAGGTTAATTACTTAACCCATATATTATATATTATATAGTATGATATAGGTACAGTTGTCTATTTTTTCGCTTTGAGGCCCTGTTTGAACTTAAGACTTAATATTGAAATTAAAACCGCAGCGAATATCCAAGACAGAATTGACACGAATCCTTTCGCGACAACGGGATGGGACAATGTCCAATTTCTGGAAGTCATCGACCTGAGTGCGTCGATCGACAAAGTCAACGGGAGGAAAGGGGTCAACTTTTTCAGTAACGGGTGCATGGCTTCTACCGGCCACATGATGCCTGAATAAAGAATATAGAACATTTTCATATTTCTTAATGTTACACTGCAAATAGGTATTTAATAACGAATAAAATTTAAAAGTACCGCTTAGGAAGACTTGTGTCATGACCAAACACACTCCAAGGAACGTGGTTATCCTCTCTTCGCTAAAAGAAATACTCGCCGCAAAGCCTATATACAGATACATATAAAATATAAAGAGATAAGTATAATTTTAAATAAACAATAATTTTTCCAGTAAGATTAGATAATCTAGGATTCAAAATGGTAAAGGAGATTATACAATTTTGAGCGTTCCGTGTATACTGAAATAGTCTTTACTTTCAAAATGTTAATGAGGATACTTTTTAATCGCAATTGCAGAAGTAATAAAGAAGCCCACCAGGGTCGGTCTGGATATTAGTTTTAGGTCTTTTATATTTTTTACTAAGGTTATGAGTATGAAATATTAAAATGTATAATTTTTTTTCTTATTATGATTTTTAGGTATTATTCGACCGCGTCAAAACGCTTAATTTATTTTTAAAAGTTTTTACATAATATTGTCCGAAAAAATGTTCACAAATTAAGTAGAAAATTATGTATATCGTATTCTATTCATGAATGACATGAAATAATACTCGTATTTAGTTATACAAATATAGAAAGCAGTAGTTATTTTGGTTTTTTACAAATTTATACCAATACTTATTAATTTAATAAATTTATTGCATGAGATTTATTAACTATGTATCTATTTTGATATTGAATGATATTTTAATACCATAATTTTCTTGAAGTTTTGGGAGTGATTTAATTTTGTTCCTGATTTATATAGCAGACATACGTAACTATAATAATATAAGATGCAGTTTACGTGTTATGTATATAATACATTCGTATTTTATATTATATAATTCACAAACCTATAAACGTGCCGCACAGTCCTTGTAAAAATACGAGCATAAAAGGCCAGGTCCACGGACACAAAAACGGATGTTTGAAAATGACGAATTGTAATATGAATACTGAAATGGTCTGAACAATCAACATTATGACTTGTACTGATAATTGCGAGACCATGATTTCGGTAACGGTGAGTCCTGTTTTGAAGTAAAATATAAGTTAATAAAGTTAATCGATAATATTATATGCAATACGTAAATGAAATATTTTGATATTACCCGAGGCAAGACTTCTGTCTATCAGACCGCTATTTTTTTCCATGTTTATCGCCAACGCCGTAAACAGGAACGTTAAGTATAATTCCAATCTAATAAACAATAATTAATATTAATACAATAATTATAAAAGGATGAAAATATAGAGAAGGAGAAGGAAAGCAAATTGAGATGGTACGGATATAACGTTATGAGAAGGAATGATATAAAACATGGGTTGTTAGAATATTGAAGAGATTAACAGTAGAGCTAAGTTAAAAAAAAAAAATCAATTAATAAAAAAATACAACAATGAAAAACAAGGACTCAAGAGGTTAGGTTAGGATACTAAATAATTTTGGTGATGGGTGGGTGGGGGCTAAGAAGAATATTCTATATTGGTAAAATATGAATTATAATATAATATGAATAGCTATAGGTATTTATAATATACATTATTATAACTCATCCAGTTTATTTTGGTTCATCGTGACAACATAAAGTCTAACTAGATAAGGGTTATCAGTGTTATCAGCCAGACGAATTATTTGAATGGGTTAACTTTAGGTTAGGTTAAAACGTAATTTATTTTCGTTATAAATGACTTGTAATATTTTGAATTGTAATATTTTCTAATAATATTGTTATGACATCATAACAATTGCCATAGATAATAATTGAACATTCATTTACATTAAAGTGTTGGTATATTTTTTTTCTATTTTTGTTTTTTTCCGTGCATAAATTGTGTTTAATTTAAATAAAAAAATTCTCTCTTACCCCCAAAAAACCTTAACACCAATATATAAATCATAATATGAATTAGCCCCTTCTAATAGTTTTGTGTTTATTATACACTTGCATTACCACCATAGTTTTGAGTTTTTCCCGAGCAAAGATGTTTATTCAGGTAGTCGATAAGACGTTCTGAAGCGGAGAAACTGCTGTTTTAGTGAACAGACTTTTTTGTCTTTGACGATATCGCAGTATTGCTCGTGATGAAAGTGAAAAAAAAAGTATAAAGGCCCCCTGGAAATTTTTTTTCGAAATAATTTTTAGCTTCTCCAACGATTTTTTTTTTTAATGTGCCCCAACATCGTCAAATCTTTCTCTTTTCATGAGCCATTTCATTATTAAGAAAAAAAGTCTGTTGGAATCAGATCTGGTAAGTAGGGAGGCTGAAAAACAATTGTCAATGATTTTTTTTATGCAAAAATTGCGAATTAGGAGCAAAGAATGCATAGGGATGTTGTTGAAATCGCCAAACACGAAAAAATTTGTTAACTTAAATATCAGTTACTCCACATCAGAATGTCAAATATTTAAATATACATTTGTGCTTGGAAAGATTCCCACTAAACTGTGTAGCTAATCGCGTTTATTTTCAATGTTCTGTTAGCGCGCTATTTAAAAAGTTCCGAAACTTTTTGTTCAGCTCTCGTATATTATAAAATGTACGCACATTGATATTACTGCTGCAGATCCGTAATGTGATATGTTTACGTCGTATGTTCCATGTATTGGTGGTTCCATTATCTATGAGAAAGGAATCAATAAATAAAAATAAATTTATAATTGTTGATAATAGGTTAAGTTCGATTAGTTTAGTAACTAAATTTATAAACTCGTACTTGAAGTGGCACTGAGTCGACTGTCGTTATTATTGAGGTGGTATTACAAGTTTTAAAAGCTTTAGAAATCGATTTATAAGTCTGAATCACTTTGGATTGAATTAATTTGCTGACTACAAAATCTGAAATCGAAAACAAGGTTAATTAAAATAAAAAAATAATTAATTGTTAATAATTTATTAGTTATAATTACTTGACATGTCCAAGAAAGATATTATTGTAGATTTATCTATATCTTCTGTGTTCATAGCTCCCGAATTTTCAAATCTTAATTTGATCATATCAGTAAAATTTTCATTAAATTTCACAAAACCCCAAATTGAGTTATATTTTGTGTCTTGTATTGCTAATTGCTCGTCTTTATAATATTTCTGTCGTTATTAAGTATATTTAATTCAATTTCATCAATTATTTCCAAGAATATCAAAGTTAATTACTTTTGTAATATAACATATTATAATTTTTGAAAATATAACACATTAATAATTACCAGTATTAAATCGTTTTTTTCCATCGCATTTATCAGTTTGCAACTTAAAGGAATTTGGGTGTCACATATATTAAACGACTGATGTAGGCAATGTGTGGGAATTTCCTCGTTGATGATACCTAAGTTGAGAGGGTGTGGAACTCGACCAATCGTTAAATTGAAAATAAGTATGGTAAACAGCGGTAATAGGCAAACGAACAATATTATTCTGAAAATAGATTCATTGTGGATTTTAAGAAACAATTAAAATTAAAACGTAAATGTAATATTAGCAGGTACAATCTGTCTAATTCAACTTAACACTTTGTAAAGTCACATGTGTAACCAGATCAAGGATTCTAAAATTTTTACATTGAACTGTGTCATCAGTATACGATAAAAAAACTGTTTAAAAAGTGATAGTTATCAATGTCTTATAACATTTCACAAATCAACTGTGATGACTTTTTCTTTATAACTAGAAAATATAACTCGTATTGCTATAATAGTGTATGTTTAACTAATTAATAATTACTAACGTCCAATTTCTGACGCTCCAATACCAATGTTTTAACAATTGTGCTGTGAAACGTTTCGGGGAGAAAAACGATGATTTTTCCAGTGATGTCGTGGACGGTTGATTAGACCTCGGTTTAGTATCCATCTGAAAATACGTAATTATAATACTATAATGAATATGGACTTATAGTAATTCAAATCAATTAATATTACCGGATTCATTATGATTTGCTTTTGACTGAGTATTAAGAACGCACTTTCAAGTGTGTCGGCATTGCAAGAATCCATAATTTCCTGCGGTGGAGCTTCGGACAGCAGAATGCCTTTTCGCATTAAACCTATCTGAATTATACACATATAGAAATTATCAGACAACGGATATTATTTATTTCTTCTTCTACCTCACCTTAAATTTTCAAAAAGATGGTGTTTACTACCCTAAGGAGTACGTTTCTATTGATCTCAATATAAAGATATCTTACTTCTCATCTATTGACATCAGTTATTTTTTTATCACTTTCTATTCCATCTATTTACCTTTTTTTAGTATTTTTCTCCCCCTCTTACCATCTACATTTATTTCCATAACAACTCTCAATGCCTCTAAATCATCCCTCCTTACAACTTGTTCAAATAATCTCATCTTAATATTTCTCATTTCCTCCACAATTGATGCAATTTTTCTTGTGTACTCATGTCTTATTCTATACTGTTTAGTTACTCTAAATATGCTTCTTAGTATTATCATCCTATATTCCATTTTTTGTTCACTGCCTATCATTTCGAATTATATAACATTTCTGACCTCACTACTGCTTTATAATATTTACCTTAAAAATTTCGGTATTGTTACTGTTCACGTAAATCACCAGATGTATCTCTCCACTTGCCACTTGATTTTTTTTTCTCTTTAGTATCATACACGATTGTCTCTGTTTTACACCTACTATTCCTTAGTCCTTTCCCTTTAAGCATTTCTCTCATTTTTCAAACCTCTCATTCATTTCTAGGCTTTTTAATATATATATATATATATATGTATGGCTGTATAACTGTTTTTATCTCATCTATTATTAAAGATTACAGTTAAGGTTCAAAGTTATTATTTATTTAAAAATTGTAATAAAATATTTACCGTATCTGCACATCGCGCTTCTTCAATATAATGAGTTGTTATAATTATTGTTTTACCTCGATTTGCTAAGTCTTTTAGATATTCCCATATGCTGCAACACATAGGTTAGGTTTTCAATGAGTATAATTTGAAAAGTTTAAAATTTAATAACTCACGAATTATATCTTGAAATATTATTTTTACACATTGAAAATAAAAACGTGTATTTCAAACAATCAACATTATATTTGCGAAAAAAACAATTATTTAGTTGATTATAGGTATACACAGAAATATAAAAAATTCGATTTATTATTTATTTTTATTACGAATAGTGTTTTGAAACACAAAACTAAATATAACTATATGAAATAGCTATAATAAATAAATAAAATGAGATTTCTTCATGACTATTAATTTTGATAATCATTGAAAATTTAAATACCTATAATTTTTATTTATAGTATTTTGAAGTTGGAATGAGTACATCATAATTTCCCTAGCGAAGAAGGATGTAACTCACTTTTCATCATTTTTTGGTTATTTATTTTTTCATTATCTTATGCCGTTTTGTTCGCTTGTTTTCCGACGAAAACGACAGTAACTTAAACTTAACTTACAAGTTACAAAATCATATAATATAAAAAGTTCTAATATTTATTAGAATTTAATTTTGAAACTTTTAAACTGCTGTCCTGAAAAGTTGCAAAAAATGAGTTACGTCCTTTTTCGTTGGGAACGTCAAATTATATTTAAAAATAAATACTAAAATAATTTACCTTGCGCTAATTATTGGGTCAAGTCCAACGGTTGGCTCATCTAATATTAATAGACTGGGGTCGTGTAAAAGTGCAGTGCACAGTGAGAATCTTCTCTGTTGTCCGCCGCTATATTAAAAATATGTTCTTATTATAAATTCGAAATTTAATAGATATTAAGCTTGGTTAGTTTAGGTTAAGTTCTTATAGCTGCACGCTCAAAATTAAAATGGATACTTGCACATTATATTTTCATTAAAATGTACACAAAATTCAATCTATTTTAATCAATAGAACAAACACAAATTAATATATAATTAAATCGATGGAAGAAAAAAGAAAATAAATTAGTTCTTTAATTTGTATTTTACGTTTAGACGATATAACATTAATTTTAGAATATATATATTTAACATTAAATTAATTAAATTTAACATTAAAATTAGCTCAATTAATTATATTTTTATATTTTTTATTTGTATTATGTAAATACATTATTTATAAAATAAACATTTTTTGTATGAAATCAATAGTGCCTATATATATATATATATTTAAGTAGGTAATTGATATGTGTTTATTGATGACACATTATTTTAAAACATATTGCCAAAGATGTGTGTGGTATTTTCAGGCTTCGATTTTTTTTTCGATAATTGGCAATTAATTAAATTTATTATGTGTGATTTTTCTGCGTGTCCTAAATTTATTTACCTCATTGAACCAAATTGGATTTGGGCCGAAGGCAATTCCATGATTTTTATTAGTTTCTTGCCTTTATCTAGAATATCTTTATAAGACATTTCGTACAGCGACCCAAAATAATGCAGGGTTTCTAGTATGTTGAATTCATCGTAAAGTGCTAATTCCTAAATTAAAAAAATAAAAATTCATTGTAATATGTTTTGATTTTATTATATTAAACGTGTATATTATTATTATACATTATACAAACAACATTTATTAAATTTTGGTTTGTAATATTATTATTAGTAATTAGTTTATTACTTGTTGTAACTTCTATCTATTGCAGTATATTATTACAGGAAAGTGTATGCTATTATAGAATTTAAAAAACTATTAAATGCAATTATTATGTTAAAAACAATAAAATTATATATTGTATATAATTGGTATATATAAAAAAAATTTGTGTATAATAGTTTTTTAACCGTTTTTAAATTGTAATGTATTTATACGAGTAAAATGTTTAAAAGTTATAATTTGCTCAAATAATAAAATGAGTCAAAAAAACTAGTTTCAGGTAATTCCGGTATACTAATTAGTAAAACGATAGTCTCTATTAAGGAATGCGCTTAATATAAAAAAGTCTAAATAAAAAAAAAAAAAAAACGCGAATAAAATTAACAATAATAATAATAATAATAATAATATAGGTATGAAGTATTAACTATTGCATCAAAACAATATTTTTTATTTCACTTTTTTATTAATTCGGATCTTTTGAAAAAAAACATGATGTACCGCATAACCTTCTGCTTAGTAGTTACTTATTAAAATAAACAAAATTACAACTGACATTTTTATTGGTATTTAGTCAATGCCATAAAAAATACTTGTGTTTAAGAGGACGCCACGATTGACCGTCAAGACATAGTTTCGTACTTGATGGATTGCAATGGTCAGAATGTCGTAGATAAATAATTTTTAAATCAATTTAAAGCGTAAAACATTTTTCATGTTTTGTCAGAGCCTTTTTTTTTTTAAAAAAAATGATAAACTACAATTGTTATACATAATTTAAAATATAATAAATTTTGATTTATTTGATGACCAACCATTACAAATCTAAAATGATTAAAAATAAAAGCCTCAGACAAAACATTGAAAATGTTCTATTCTTTTATTAGGTAATAACATCAATGATTTCTGACCCTTATGAAGCTCAAAATACATGGAGTACCAAGTTAAGTATAAAAGAGAATATTTTAATTTTTTGGACAATTTCATACACTCTCTGCCAGGAAAAATAATGAACTATTATTTTTATAATTAAAATAGATCACACCACGCACCGTCCGTCATAGTAGTCGGTCGATTTTTTATAATGTATAGTGTTCTGTGTTGAATGTTCACTATATTTTCATTCAACAAACAGGTTTTAGTAGAATAATGATTTTATAAATAATACGTATTATGGTTTTTGTACGTAATCAATAATAGTTTTGTTATTGTTTGTTGTTTGTTGTTATTGATAATAATAAAATAGATTCTAAGCTAAGCGAATCTATTTAGTATTTACAATACCTACGTATTCGTTTACTTTTCTTTTAGTTTGTTTGTAGAATTGTAGAACAGCGATGTAGTTTTAAAAAAAGTTTCAGTGTACGTAAAAAATTCTCAAAGTATATAATTATATTCCAAGTTTCTAACAATTTGAAATAACAATTTGATAGTTGTAATTGTTTTTGACATAAATATTTTAATTTCATAAGGTACTAAAATATACAATTCGATTAGTGAATAATGATTATTGAAAAAACTAAATTGTTTATTTATGAAAATATTCGCATACAAATTATTTTATAAGTATACGCACTATAGTAAAAAACAAAAAGTCGTTATACGCCGTATACCCGCGTATACGCTCCACTACACCACTAAATTATTGACACCTTTTAGCTAGAAAGTAGAAATAATGTTTTGATCATCCAAATGATTTCCTACAGATAATTGTGTATAGAATGTAGATGTTACACTAGAAAGATTACCAAATAAGGTTTTTAATCTACCAATAAATTGCAATATCTCATCTTTGACAACATTTATAGGTACACTTGACTGAAAACATTTACACAGATTTATAAAAATATACCTAAACAAAAACAAAATATGCAGTAGTATATGATTAGGCTTCGATAAAATTTTCAAACCGATAACTCCAAAATTGCAGGAAATATTTATTATTTTTGGAAAACATTTTGAAGCTCATCTATATTTAGTCGGAAAATCAACTAATTCGTTCCAAAATTTAACCACGCATGTAAACTATCAATGTTAATACTCAAAAAAAGTATCAAGTCCCTACAATGAAAACTCAATTAGTTATCATGAAATAAAAAAAATTTAAATAACAGAAACCATAATTTTGCCAATTTTCCGTCATTTTTTGGAAGTTTTTCATCTCATCATAAAGAAAAGCTTTTGAGAAATTCGAAAAATGAGCTAAATAAAGTATCAAATAGACTCAATTTTCTACCGAATGCATATCTAATTTGTGGTAATCAGACCATTATTTCTACTCGAAAAAATGTTTTTATACACAAAATATATATAATATAATATTCAATTCTACTAAAAATATTCAAATTTTAGAATATCGAGTGCAATCTGCTGGCACAACGACGACGATTCGATATATTGGAAGAGGAAATGTAAGGTCACCGCGTGTTTGCGCCGTTACAAAAGTAGTAAAAGCGCGTTTTATGATTTATTGCTTGTGTTCTCGTTTCGGTGTGGCGTCCTCATAACAGTATTTTAACAGTTTTCAAATTGTAATATTGTCGATAAAAGATTATATAGTATTTTTGAAAATTTGAATAACGTGCATCTTATTAATAGCTTAATTTTAGTAATTTATAAATTGATCTTCTCTCACGATCAAATTGTTAAATTATTATACCCGCCGTGCACTCGTATGTACTCTGCAGATATTAATTATTAAAATAATTATTCGTATTTTAATTAGATATAATTTACAGAAATACCATTATTGATTAATAATATTGTTGTCGTTATACCTGTGGCATGTAACCTATTTCTTTCTTCTTTTTCGCAGAGAGTTGAATGTGTCCAGAATCTAATCTGCCTCGTCCAATTATACAAGAGAGTAATGTAGTTTTGCCGCATCCACTCGGTCCTAATAAACCGTATCTGTGTGTACGAAATAAAACATAATTTAAAATAATATGTTATCGGCAATAGAATAAACGGATTTATAAAGACTATGTCACAGGTTATCGTGTACGAATTTAGATATAGTAGGTACTCAGATACATAAGTTGCAAAAACGTAGTATTAAACAAGTCACAAAACAAAATCATAACCTCAAATTTATATCAATTAAAAATGCAAAAATATTTTGCGATAAAAATAACCGATAACTTTTTTAGAAAAGTTACTGTTGCTTTTCAGATTTTTGTTCTTTGGGTTAACACTTATCAGAAAAAAGGAATTGATGCGAGTATGTTAGTAACGCAAAGTCGAGTGAATTGAAATATGTTTATATTTTACGATAATGCTGAGTGACTTATCTGATTTCATATATTAAATTTGTGCAGATATCGTTGATAATAATATTATTTTTCGATCAAACGATATAATTAAATATTAATAGATTGTGTTAATAATTATAGTAATTACATTGTTCCTGTCTGTACTTTCATGTTGAATCCATTTAAGACCACAGTCGTTGAATTGTACGCTTTGTACGCATCAGTTATTTTGACTGCTAGAATTTTGTCGTTACTAGTTTCACAAATAGAGTCGAGATTAATGTCCTCCATTTTTAATTTTAATTTTCAAATATATCTGGAAAACAAAATATTCAATTAGGATCATTATATTAGTTTATCATTATTAATCATTAGGAAATTGTTGTGGATCTTTGGTAATCATTTCTCCCTAAGATTCATACCATGGATCTTACTATGAATCTATGATGCAAGTTTATTGGGTCAACTGATGACATGTTATAATATTATTATATTACATAAATAAAATTATGTCAATAGTTACTTTTAGTAGTTTTTTTTACGAAATTATCCAGAATACATTGGCTAATGACATTTTATTCAGCTAATATTAACATTATCCAAGATTTTAACCATATGCGTGTGTCAGTTAATGTTAACATTTGGCTAACATTACACTGTCCGATTAAATAATGATAAATTGATAACAATAGCCGTAACATATGTATAAAAATATATTGTAACGTGGATAATTCTAAAAATTTTTGATATTCATTGAAATAGGTCGACCGGACCATAATTAAAGGTTTCTTTTTATTATTCACTTTTAATTTAAAATGTCTTCTCACTGACTGTAATGATCCTTAAATTAATATTATCAAAAGGGAGAACTCGGTTAGGTTAAATATAAATTATTATATAGATTTAGAAAATATAGAATAATATAATAATATAACTTAAATAATTATAACTTAGATAAACTAGAATACTTATTTAAGTTATATTTTATCATTTGAAAAAAAAATAGACCACTAGATAGAACGTATTGGACACTGCTATGAGAGATACATTTTTAAACATTTTGACTGCACTACGTAAATATTATGCTGACAATACCAATAATAACGGTTGCATTAGGGAAACGTTGTTTTTTTTAAAAAATTAAAATTTATTAAGATATATTTTGGATCCACTAAATGTGATGTAAGACTATCATCACTTGTAATTATATTTATTGAAAATAATATTACAGAAACTCTTGATGTTTAAAGTTTGGTGAGTGAATTTACAAAAATTAAAGCGAGGAATGTTCCTTTTTAAATTTTTATATATTTATTTTATTTTAATTTGATTAAATTAAATTATTATTATTTTTAGATGTTCTTGAAAGAAGATACAGAAAATTCAACAATTAAAACATAGATATTTTAAATCATATAATAATAGTAGGATATTATTTATAAGCAAATAATATTTATAATATCCAGAGATATGAAACATTTGTAATTTAACGTCAGAATATTATATTTTTTTTTATGACATAATATAATAATAATATACAGATATTTAAGAGTACATATAGTGAAAAACCATTTAAACATAATTTTGGTTTTTGTATTTATGAGTATGTGTTATGAATTTTTAATAGGTAATTTTTTTTAAATACTACTCAGACTACAGTAAAAAAATTGTTGATGCTGAGTTTTAATTTATTTAAACAAATTGAGAATGCTTGTTCTATTTCCGAAATATTAATATTTGTTTTTCAATACAACATATAAAACGAAGTAATTTATTTACAAATAATCTAGTAGATGACTTTAGAATTTCACATTAATTCCATTTCTTGACATTTCTTTGAAGAACGAATAAAATTACATGATAGATTTCTTGAACATAGAGATAAATTAAAAAGTTTCAATTTTTTTTTATAACCAACCAGAATTTGGAATATAAATTTCTAAAGAAACTTATGAGGACTTCAAAGTAATTTACAATTTTTATACTGACATATTAAATAACAAAAGTTATTTGATTACTATAACTCAGAAGTATGTGACAGTTGCACATTTATCAAAAAATACTATAACAGAGATATTTTTTTACTACAATCTAAATTTTTATCCAGTAATTTTAAATATGTAATAACTAATACTAATTACACAATTATATCAATCATAGCGTCTACCAAAGAGAGAAATCTTTTTCTACATTGTATCGATTTATAATGCACTTTCGACATGAAGTCATGAAAGACTAAATTGTTGGACGACGCTCAATATACACAGAAAAGTAGGTATATAATAATATTCGTTAAGCAGTTGATGAAATGGCGAAATGAACAAAAATAAAATGAAAGATTGGTATATTTTTTAATTATTATGTTTGAAAATAAAAATGTCTATAACATTTATTTATTTAAAATAACAGGCAAGCCCAAAAATAACAATACTACTACTAACAAAATGTTTTTAATATTTAACATAAATGTTAATGTTTCAGTGTATTTAGCAGAGGCGAATCTAGGGTGGATAGCAATCGCTACACACCTACGATCATAAAAAAAATTTAAATTGTTATATTTATAATATAGATATTCTGCATCGTCCATATATAGTTACCATATAATATAACAAAATAAATATATATAATTCGTTCCCCTCACCTTTTATCATGGACTTGATTCATCCATGTATTTGTATATACCTAATATAAAATAATATGTGTTAATATTAAATTGTGACCCCTACCCAAAATTTTTTTCTTGTTGCACCACTATGATTATGATGTTATAATTTATTTATTTACTGAGAAAAGCAAGGAATATATTGGTTTCGTAAGATGTTTCTTTTTTTTTATATATAAAACATTTTTTTGGGTAGAAAGTATAACAAATAGAATATCCTTTCCGTACCAAATTCCATCTAGTTGGTACTTTATTTAGTTTATTTTTCCTTGAGCGAGGAAAAACTATCAAAAAATGGCGAAAAATCGGTAAAATTACGGTTTCCGTTATTTAAATTTTTTTTATTTCGTGATAACTAATTAGGTTTTGATCGTAGGGACTTGAAAATATTTTAGACTATTCACATAGATGTTTTATATAAGAAAACAAAATTTGGAAACAATTGGTTGATTTTCTGACTAAGTATAGAGTTTTGAAATTGTTTCCAAATATGTTTAATATTAAATACAATTATGGATTTAACAGTTTGCAAATTTTGTAGAAGCCTAATCATATACTGTTTAATCTATTTACAAAATATTTTGAAAATTGTAAGTTACAATTTCTTTTTATAAGTTTTTAAATTTATAATCTTTAATAGTATTGAATATTATGATATTTCATGAGTTTTTAATATTCTGAAAACATTTTTTTGTGTATAAAAAATGGTCAGATTGGTACAAATAGGGAATACCTTTGGTAGAAAATTGAATCTGGTTGGTATTTTATTTAGAACATTTTTTGAATTTCTTAAAAGTTTTTTCTTGAGAAAAGAAAAAAATACCAAAAAATGATAGAAAAACTCATGGAAATCGTAATTTTGAACATAGGTACTTGAAATTTTTTTTGAGTAATCTCATAGGTAGTTTATATATGTGGTAAACTTTTGGAATGGATTATCAGTATAATATATTGTAATATATTGAGTTTTAATCAGATTCGTATTTTCTAATGCAATATTATTGTATTCAAATCTTAATTATAATAAACCACTATTTTTTTCGAGGACTCATCAGACTCATCAGACAAAGGAGGAACGTTTAAAATCGTCCTACTCACTTTTTTTTATCCATACAACTCACAAACGTATGCTTTTCGAAATTTATCACATTTTAATTATTTAACATTTAATTGTATGTATAGAAACGAATTTTTGTATTATAAATTATGATAAGTATTATTTTTCAGAACATTACGATACAACGTATAAAATTTTAATAAGGCTGACGACACTAAACGAAACTAACTAGCTAGCTAGTTTTTTTTATTGGCAAAAATACCGAAATAATATTTCTACCTACATCTATTATACATTGTTTTTTTTATAATATTGTTACGTTGATTTATAATAACACTATCATACTATTCTAAAGTTTACAAACCACATTTTTTATTTAACCAAGTTTTTAATGCTTCTTTTATACATGTTATATATTATTATTAAATAATATCTGGTTCTTCATACCGAATATATGTCGGCAGTTCATAATATTACAATTTATTTCTGCGAAAAATTATAAAGTATCTTATTATAATTCCGGTTATTTCTGTGTTTTACATTTATTCCACCCAGTTTGATAATATTTATGTAGTTATGTAGAATATATTATATATAATATATGCAAATATAATAATGTTGAAAATACAATATTATAACAATTATAACATCCACGTCATTGACAGATTACCAACAACCAACACATTATTGCCTATTGATTATTATAAATATTATTACATTCACAAGAGTCAAAATTAAGGGGAGATTAGATGATGGTGTAATAATATAATTCGATTAGCACTTGGTCCAGTCCGTCACAGTGTACTTTATAATCACTTAGAGTAATAAGCTACACCAAACTCTAATAAAAAGAAATATATCATTATTATATAATTATTCATATATTGTGTTTTAATCGCGCGATTCTGCACCATTTAGTGATATATTGAAAAATATTTTTTTGTTATATTTTACTTATAATATACGAATCATTGGTATAGTATAAATTATAATCGTTTTCGAACGCGTCTTTGCGTAAATAACGTAAGTATTAAACTATTTTAAAAACCCTTGTCGATTACAGCTATAGTGATATCACGGTCGGATTTTATTCGAGATAAACGCGATTCACCTCGCCCAGAGATAGAATGTCTAATTTAAAATTTTAATTCAATTTTAATGTCAAATTTTATTTGAATTTATAACAACGCACAACAGGTTTTCGATAGGTAAGTGGGGACTAGAGATAATAACGCATGTTGTTTGTTATCGATTTTTTTTGCAGTTAGGTATGTTATTTTTAAGAAAACCTTAATCTTTTTTTTACATCTAACGGTAAAATCGTTTTGTACTAGTCAATGGTGTTAATAAAACTTATTTTATTGAAATACACAATATGTATACGCGACAATCAGGTTTTTATATTACAGTACTTACGTTTCATCAGATTTTACAGAAACAAAAATATAAATGCTTAAATATCTAATAATAATAATAATAATAATATAAAATAATTAAAATAATAAATAATAATAATAGGTAAAAATAACCATTTTAAATAATTATGGGTTTGATTATAACTTTTTCATTGACTATTTCGCATAATATAAAACAAAAAACGTATAACGAGAAATAATGTTCAATTATGAGAAATACTGTTCATCTATTATACAGATGTCCCAGATCTATTTATTAACTACAATATCTTCGTTAAAAATTTTAAATTTTAAATACGGTTTTATTAAAAATTATTATTTGGCCAATAATATTATATTTATAAATATATTATATTATTACTTGTATGTTATATCAAATTTTCAATAGCTAGTTTAAAGAATAAGGAACTAGGGATCTATATTTTTATGCCAATTTTGATGTATCAACTTCAAAATTTAATCGAGATGCTGATTTTTAGAATTTTTTTAGATTCTGAGCGAAGCTAGGAATCAATTGGTTTTACATAAATGTTTTTTTTTTTTTTATATGAAGTCACTTTTTCGGATAGAAATAATGATCCAATTACCACAAATAGGCTCATATACAATTTTCTAACTGGTAAACACAAAATTGTAGATAATATTAATTTTTTTTTTATAGTTCAAAATTCTATATTTAGCAAAACAATCAATTAATCCGTTCCAAAATTTTACCATACTTGTATATTACCAATGTTAGTACTCACAAAAATTGTCAAGTTCTTATGATCAAAACTTAATATCTTATCAGTTTATCATGAAATAAAAAATAAATAAAAAATCATCTCGAAAAATATAACGAGGAAAATATTCTGTTCGGAGTTGATAAACGTCACGTCAAACATACCGTCATATTAGGTTATGTCGAGCTTGTTATATTATGTTGTGTTATATTGGGTTATGTTGGGTTACTTGGGTTATGTTGGATGTTAGTTTAGGTACAAAAAGTGCACGTGTAAATTCCGCTCAAACATAATATTTAAGGACAATTATCATATTACGAGTAGTTTCATAAAATAATGAAATAAATATACGTGTTAGCACGTCGCCCGCTTTGAGACGAAGACGCTTAGTTTGGGCGACGCACTGGCGTACATAAACAAATTAAATACTTAAGCCACAGATAATTGCTATTCATATTATTGTGTTAATCATTCCAAACTTACATAGAAAATGGTGGGCGCCCAATTTAAACAGCAAAACTTAAAAACTAAATACTTTCGTACAAAATTGGTAATATAATGTTTTTTTAACAATAATTAAGAATCAATAGTACAAAATTATAATTTGATACCCGATACAACCAGCAGCTACGTACAGGAGACAAAATAGTTGTGAAAGACCGTCCAACATTATGCCATCCAACGACAGCTCACAAATCAGCTCATATATCGTTTAAATAATTTCAGCGTCCGGAACACAGTGGACACGAATTTTCCATCGGCGTGGAAAAAATAAATTTAATAAAAAAATAAAAATCGTAATATACACGTACGGGAAGTAGCCCGTGGAATAGTTCGCAGCGTACTCAATTGAAATAATTATTAAATTGTATACGACCATTAGTAGTAAAAGCCCGCCATAACGGCACGGTCGCTCAGAATAGCTGTAGGCTATAATATGTCTTAATATACTAATAAAAAATACAGTTATATATTACGTATAATAAACTTAGATGTCTTTGGTGCCCAAGTATTTCATTAAAACTACTAGTTGCCGTTTTAAGAGAGGCAGGAGTCTTATCATTTATTATATTTTAATTTTAATTGGCTGTGTAGTTTTGTAGTATGTGATATCAAAAATACACTGTATTTCATAATAAATTAATAAGATAAGACTCCTCGTCTTCGCCCTCAATCAAAATTGCGGATCGGTAATTTTACCCTATACTTTTTGTGAAATATCTAGTTTATTGTATATATCTGTGACTATAGAAATAAAATAATTTTAACATGTGTATTCTCATAGACATAGCGTGATGAACATCTACGTGGAGGGGCTATAGCCCCAACAGAAAACAACTAAGGGAATATAAAGTATTTGGTGCATTTTAAATGGCGGGGAGGGGACTTGTAGTTTTTATTAGGGAGCTATAACTCTTCTAGTCACTCTACGCTACACTTATTTGTATTGTACAGAACTGTGTGATTAGGAAATAAAATAAATAATTTATAACTTTCAAAAAAATTTGCAAATTAAATGATTACCGATAGAAGAAATAATATTATTATCATAATTTGATAATTGACAATAAAATAATAGTTATAAGAAAAAAATATTAATGCAGAGTAATTCAATATTATCAAATAAAAATCGTTCGTTATTATTAGGTAATAATAAAATTGTCGTACACCTTATCGACGTTGCAATTATTTTTACTATATAAAAATATTCCATAATGTTATTGCTGTAACTCTGCAAGTATAAATACGGAAACAAGCATTTTAGTCATTAAATTTAGCGAAACAAATAAAATTTTATTATTGAGTCATAAAATGTGAATAAGTAATGACTGTCCGTCAAAACATTATCACCTTTAGGTGATTATAAATTATTCAGTAAATAATTGAAAAAAAAATATGTTAGTTTTGCGTGAAGACATTATTATAATTATTACTATATATTATTATAATGTTTGTGTCTATATTAATGAAATGTGTATTATACGATGGAAACTGCAATAATTATGCGCAGTACGTTTATATAAGTAGTAATAGTTATAAGTAGGTAAATAGTGTAGAAATAATTATCTAATATGTGTGTTAATTAAATATAGGTAGGAATTTATTTTCGGAGTAAAACCCTAATTAAGATTGAAAGTATAGGTAGGTACTTAGTTCATTTTTAATAAGCATAATATTTATTATTTAATAACATTATTTTCATTCAAAATATGGATTTAAAAAAATAATCAAACATAATTGTACACCGGATATTATTATAATCGAATCAACAAATGGATAATACACAAGGTTAAATTATTTTATACGTTGATTTCGAAAATATTGTCTCGTAAGGTTCTGCATGCCGCAGCGCAAGATAAAGTGATGTATTCGTTATACGTGTATTATTATTATTAGGTATGTAAGCATGTTATACTATATTTTATTGTAGCTCAAAAAATATGTTTTTAAAAATAAAATAATAATAAAAATAATAATCATTTTCAATTTCAATTCATGTTTTAAATAATCGTTGTCATTGTAATAAACATCGTAAAATTTAAAATATATTATTAATTATTTACATATCTGTACAAGGACCTTACTAATAAATATAATATATAATACTATTTAAATTGATTTAAATATTTATATTATTTAAATACAACACAATAAATACTTACATTTTTCATTCAAACACTAATGCAGAAAAATGAGATTTCAATTTTGAAATTCATTTCATTTCAATTCATAATTCAAATGAGAAGGTGACTACTGTGATTAGGTTAAGTTACATTACTAAATATTTTAAACGTATTCGAATATTTGACAAGTACTTTGACTGAAATACTATACATAATTGCTCTATAAAAGAATTAAAAAGGAACTATCGAATTATAAAATATTTAAAATAATATAGCAAATATATCGAACAATAACATAAATCAGGTACTATTGTAGTATTATACCAATTTATATATTTTTTTTATAGATTAAATTTGTTTTATTTTAATTTTCCGATTATCAAACCAAAACAAAATATATCATATTGTAATTTATTAATTCTGTAAAATACATTATTTTATACTGTTTATACAAATGAAAGTTCTGAGTAACCGTGTATGACAAAACGCAATTGATGTTCATATAGATTCAAGAAATTTACTTGGAAAATTGAAAAATATTCCTTTATGCGTAAGTAGTATTTTTAGATTACTGATCCTAATATTACGAATTTATTATCAACACTAGAGTCTAAAGTAGTTATTATATTTTTTGTTCATATAATGACGTATAAAACCACCTGTAGTAGTTATATATACATATAGTAGTCAGTATGTACCTACTATTAAGTATAAGAGTAATAAAAACTTTAAAATTTAATATACTAGCTTTTTTTTTTAAATTAAAAACCGTTATAAGTAATATTATAATATAACATTTGAGGTAGATCGATTAAATTTGTACATATTCTGTTATTACTTGATAACTAATATACTAATAAATTATAAATTATAAATGGTAACGAAGATGTTATTGTATTATGTAGCCTAATACAAAAAATGTAAATGGCTACATAATACGATTAATATCGTATTTCATTTTAAATTTGTTGAATCACTTTTAAATTTCAATATAATACCTACAAGTACCAATTTATTTTTGTAATATGTAAAGTGTACTCTATAACTTTGGATAGTAAACAAAACAACGGATATAATTATAAATAAATCATAATAATAACAATAATACTAATAAAGTAATAACTAACAATTACTTTATAAATTAATGTATAATCGTAATTTGATTCATTTTTCATTACTGTTTAAATATTTTATATTTTTAAAATATGTTGTAAACACACGCGTTTGACGAGTATAGCATTGTTATATAACACTTATTATTTAAATATATAGCTTATATAGCTAATAATTAAGTATTAAATAATTAAATTAATATATATATATTTATAATTAATGTATAGTTTGGACGTATTATGATTTTCGATTAAAAATTGAAATCGTTTTATTGGAATAGATTAAAACCCACACACGTAGTGTTACTGAACGATTTACCACGCTTTAAAAACTAAAAATTAAAATAAATACAAAATTAATAATAGCTTTGTGTTTCACGAGTTCATTGTGTACGGATGCTCTTGAATGCAAATAATAATATTATTATTTTAACGTCGTATATTTTAAGTAAATCACGACGTCAGTGGTCGTAACTCTTAGGTCGTGATTATTTATTGTACGATGGCTTATAAATTATTTTAGACGGGGATAGTTTTTAAATTTTTATTGCAATGCAATTAAAAAATAATTATTAACGTCCATTATTGTCCATTATTATATACCTACACTTTTAATTTACGTAGGAAAATAGTTTTGCGAAATAAAAATTATTATCGTATTGATTCGACCGTTTCGTTAGTAAAAGCCAAAAGTTAATATTACGAGTATATTATATTTTAAATATATTTTCTGTCTTCCGTTAAAACCTAACTGTTAATGTTTACTTTTAAAACATCCTCATTGCAAATTGTTTTATCCAATTTCAATTTTCAAGGTGATATCATACTACGATTATACGTGTATAATCATGTCGTCACCACGAATTATTATTGATTTGTTTGTTGTCTACAAATCAAATGCATCAACTCTAGGCTTAGTTGAATAAAATATATTGAAAAGAAGTTAATTTGGTAGTAATTCATTACATTTCGTTAAGTCAATCAAGTTAAACGTTAAACGAAAAAAATAATCTTTAAACTAATGTTGAGTTATTTATAATTATATCTACGTTAAAAAAAATGTGGATCGTATTAAAATGAATATAAAATCATAAACTTATAAAACCGAGTATAGAATAATGTAGAATAATATCAATTAAAATATTTATTTTTTAATTTTCATAAAAATAATTTTTAGGTTTAAAATATAGGCAATATATTAATTTAATTTTAGTATTAAAACAAATATTCAAACGTTTGTAAATTAACATAACTGACATTAAATTTAAATTAACATATTGTTGTTAGCTAAAGTAAGTTAATATCAATATTACTGTCGATAAAGTTGCATTAAGAAGTTAAGATTTCCTTTTAACTAGAAACAAGAAAATGTTTTTGTTTGATTTTGAAATTTGAAATTTATTTAACTGTTTACATATTTTAAATATTACATTATTTATTATTATGTAGATTATAAATAATAATTTTATAACGTTATTATTATTATTTTAAAATTATTATCTTAATTTATTTGTCTTAATAGATAATTATTACAATCCTAACCTATGAGAAACATTTTGTTTTTTTAAATAATATAGAAGTGTGTTATATTAATATTCATAATTATTCACTATTATAATAGTAATGAAAGTTACGACAAGTATTTTAGTGAACTATGAAAACGGATAAAATCCAAGTAATATATTTATATTTGGAAAATGAAGTATATTCATCTGAACTGATAATACATTTCATAAAATTAAAGATACGATCATTTTATAACTGTATAGGAAAAATAATTTATGGTCATCGTTTGGAATTTCTTTAACACCAGAATATTTAGCAATCTGGTCATCATAAGTTCATAATCTCTTATTCAACATAATTATGGACAGTGTCCATAATGTGATGGAGACATAATCGAGACAGTGTGTCGATCGAAAAAAACGATTATTATAATATAATATCTACCCTGAACTAAATAATAATTAAAAAAAAATATTTTAACCGTTTGCGGTCATCGAATATTTAAAATTGTAATAATGTTTTTCTGTGTTGGAAAAATATGTGTTACAATATTTACAGTTGTACGTGCTGAATATTTACCATATGTTTTTGAATCGTGTAAAAATATTATAATATTACGGTAAATTGAAGTACTACAGCTATTGTATTGTAATATATAATTATATTAAATTATTATACCGTTCGATTTATTTAAATTTTGAGATTTACATAATTAATATTAAGTATATAATTATGTTTAATTGATTATAATATCAATTATGAACAAAAATAATAAAACAATAATACAAATTTAAAGTTCACTCTTACCTTAAAATTATGATATTATCCAATTTTATAGAATAGTGTCCATTAAAACGTTACAATTCCGCATGACTCATGAACTCATCATGATAAACAATCCAATGGATAAAAAAAAATATTATATTTGGAAATTTCAACACTCAACACGGCTGTGGATATTGTACTGATCTTGATTCGTAGGTGCTGTTTATTGTTTCGCGGTTTAGTTCAAGGATGAGATTATAATAATTCAAGTTTACGATTGAACCGGCAGTATATAAGCTGTGTGTATATTATTATAACGATATTCGTCTAAGGATAACGTGTTTTTTAATATGATTCGTATGATTCATCGGTATTACGATGAAATTATGAAAATATTATATAAATAACGTTCGCAATATAATTAGTATAATTAATATAGTTGTTAATACAGTAATATAATATTTGAAACCGATAAAAAATCTAATTGTTTATATTTTGATATATTTTCTATGTCTATAATAATTATTATAATATTCTTAGAACTATTTCTAAACACTAAAATGAATCGTTTTAAATGTTTTCGTTAAACTATTTACCATACAACGTCGTTTAAAATTTTTTAAAAATATTTCTAAGTTCTTACCTCAAAATTCAAAAACATCAATATTATAATAATATGTCTGGTATTATTCTTATTGAATAGAATAAAATCGATCGACGTATAGTATATTATATTTCGTTTCGATAATTACTTTACTATAAGATAATATTACTAAAATATTATAGTTAATAAAGTTTAATATATTAAACGATAGTTTGCAAAACTATTATGCGACCCGACGCTTTGACCGTGTGCTAAACCATACGAAACGGACACTGATCCTGGCGAGACGCCTGTGAGAACCGGTAGTCCGATTCTAGAATATAATGCTATTTCTTATACCTTATACCGCATACCGTATACCTCTTTATACCTGCAATACCTATAGTGTTGTTATATACCTACCTTTAGTGTTACGAACCAGTTTGTGTTTTATTTTTCCATTGTGAGTTTCTTTACTCGCTAATAGTGTAATACTTATAGTGTTCGTATGGTCGGTGAAACGTGTCGTCCGTTTTCTGCACGTTTATAATATTACTAAAAAATTATACCTATATCTGTAGTACAGCGTAGTCAGAAATAAAACTATATTAAAATATTAGTTTACTGGAAGAAAAGAACAGACGATGTTTTCCCACTTTGATTTTCGAATTATCGATCAGAAAATCATATACCTTCTTTAAAAAAATTAAAGAGATGTCTCAGATCGTATTGCACACGCAATAAATACGGACGATAAACATTGATAAAATAATACTATTAATCTCAAAAAATTGTATAATTTTTAAATATCCGTTTCGATCTAAATATCAAACCTACAATAATAATAGTTTTAGATTACAATACATTTGACCAAGGTTGGCCATTGGCTAAGTTAATGACATTTTTTAACTGAATTAAGTTAATTGACTTATATTATAAAAAGTTTACAGTTAATGAAATAGTTAAGTCTAGAAAATAAATTAACTATTATTATTATATTGTGTCAAACAACCACATATAAATATAAATATAAAAGTATAAATATAAACATAAACATGAGTAAAATTAAATAAGCATAAATAAAACATTAGTTAGAATAAAATCAAATAATAAAGATAAAAATAAAAATATATAAATATATAAATCACAGATGAACTAGTTATTAAATTAACTTATTAACTTTAATTAAGTTAATTTTGATTTTTTATACATTATTAAATTATATATATCTAGCTCTATATTTAGTTAGAAAATTAACCTATCTGTTCTAAATTATGTAGAATATATATTTGAATACTCAAAAACAATTTTAAGTCTCTACGATTAAAACTGAATTAGTAATTATCACAAATTGTTTATAAATCAAATTAACGGAAATCGTAATTTTGCCAATTTTCCGTCATTTATTGGTAGTTTTTTTTCTCCTAAAGAAAAACTTTTGAGAAATTGAAAATAAATTTTGACATGAAAAAAAATCTTAATAAAACCAATACATTCTTCGCTTTGCTAAGAATCTAAAATTATAATCAATTATAAACTTATTAAAATGTAAATACAAATATATTAACTTAACTTGGATTCTAAGAAAATTATCTCGTTATTTATTTCGTTAATACCTACGTAATAAAAAAAGTTAAATTATAAGTCAAGTTAACAAATATTCAAATATTAATAGTAACTTAACTTAAACTTTTTAACTCGTTAAATGCTGGGCATTGCATAAGATTAATATTGTTAGTGTTTTCTGCATACGTCATAAATTTAATTTTTGTCCGATTCGCATATTATTATTAAAACCAGAAAATTATTGTAACATCGTACAATAGTTTTGATCACTCTGTACATTGTATTATGTAAAGTTTAAAAACATATTATAATGCGTGTTTACTTACTTATATAACGCGAAATCTATTATGATTGATACCCACTCTTGTATTGTCCGGCCACAAGTCCTTGTTCGAAGGATAACATGTTTTGCTTTGTTATCGATTGTTAGATAATAATTTTAACTTCCCACAAAAAACATGACATTTCTATCTCTAAAATATAGATACAAAATGAAATAATTTATAATTATTATGCCCACTAAAAATACAACATCTATACGATTTAAGTCGTTGCTTGTTCCCATTTGACATAACTCGTCTAATATTATAATAATCAAAATATACGAGTTTTTCAAAAATTCAAATTATTGCATGTTGAATCTGTGTAATCTGTGGGTAGTAAGGGAAAATTAGGGAATCCACCCCCTCCCCCAAACTGTATTTTTTTTTTTAGAAAAGTTGTATTGTGTAATTTATTTATTTATTAATTATTATAATAGTGAAACGAAAACCCCCGAAAATCGAGTTTGGCATGTCAAATAAAACTATCTTTAAGTGTTGATTATTTTGGTTTTTCTAAACTCAAAATTAAAATGTTTAATAAAAAATAAGTAGGTACCTATACGAATTTTACTAAATCATCTAAATATTTTATAGGTAATTTTTTTTTTAATTTTCATAATGTATAAGCTGTTATTTTACCTTCTCTCATACACTCTATTCCTCAATATTATATTATAATTGAATTCTTAATTGAACCTACAAAATTTCAAAATAAACTAAAATATGGATTATGAATTAAATAAATTTTATTCGAATATTTTTTTCTTTTTTCTTTATATGTCCACTATAATGAAGAACGCACTAAACAATAAACATAATAATAGTATTACATAAAAATGAATTATTTATCATTTATATAAAACAATGTACTTAAATAAAACAAGGTCGAACCATAATTACATTATTAGTTTTATCTTAAATCAAATAATAATTCATTTATATTTTTTTGCGTGTAATAAATTAAAGATTAATTAAAAACTAATGAATTTCTGAAATGGTACGGGTTTATCTTCTTTTTTATGCAGGTAAAAATAGAATATGTACTTATATTAATTTATTTAATATTTTACTCTATATTTGTATTGTAAAATCAATCCAAATGTTTTTATAAATGTTCTACCTGTTATTTAGATGTTTTACCTATCATTTTACAGACTTTAAAAATCATGATTAGTATAAATTACTGTTTTGAAAAAAAATATTCTTTAGAGTACCTATATATTATTTATTATTCATTATCAAAAAGTTGATTAAAAATCAAAATGGCATACTTATTATACATACATTATAATTTATAAATCTATATAATAGGATTTTAAAACTTTTATAACTTCATAAAAATATAATAATGATTATGAAATTCAAAAAAGCTAATATTAATGATTTGTATACTTAGCTAAAAAATTAATCCACCTAATCGGATTTTTTGTACTTATAGCTTATTTTTCTATAGTCGAATATAATGATCACTGGAATAGTATTCAATAGTATTCGATTTATACGGAACTATGAACCAATTATTGACCAAACTGTGGTAAATCTTTAAAATTTGTATAAAGAAACACATTATTAGAAGAGGTCGAATAATATTTACAAAAATATGCTCTCGTATAACCCTTTATGCCTTTATGGTATAGTATATTATACTAAAAATTGTTACCAATCATAAAAAAAATAATAAGAAAATATATTTTGAGAGTGTACATTTTAATTTTGGTATATTTCACATTTCTAATAATTATGTACCATGCATTATTGTTATTGATTTACATATAAAAAAAAATTGATTTAAAAATACAAATTTTTATTGGTTAAAAAACAGTGATGTATCAGAGGGTTTTTCAAGGTGACGTAATCGGAAAGTTTTAAAAATATCGTAAAAGTAGTATGTTTTTTACAGTATTGGAACGTAATCAATCAGCTTAAAACAAAACTTCTAATCACGTTGTTGTACGTATTCATGCAAATAAAAAATATGTTTTTAAAATGTAGGTAATTGGAACTTGATTTATTTTAACATAATTATTATTTTCGAGTTATTTTACTTTCTATAATTTATGCCTGTCTAATATACCGTAAGAATGAAATTATATACGTGTAATGTGATTTGCATAATTCATATTTTAATCGCGTATATACTTTGCGTATAATATATTTACTTCATATTATATATACTTAAAATATTCAAAATTTAAATTATAATTATTGGTAGAGCTACTAGAATTAAGGGTACGGGTAGCATACAGCATTGCGGTCTCAACACAATTTTCTGATCGATTATTAATTTATACAAGTTGCAATTATACATTACGTATGCGTGTTTTTTTTTCGTATTATTTAATTATAAAATAATATATGCACTACTTAGGTATGTGCAACCGTTTTAAATTAATTAGTTGTTATTTCAATATTCTTTGTTTGGTACGGATTTTTGATTTATTTATTGAAAATAATATGAACAGTATACGTCATAAGTTAATTAATAAACACACGGATGACTAATAGTGTATTAGACACGATTTAAGATGTACCTATCTAATAAAATGCCAATATTTTGTATAAGATAGATGTAAAATGATGTATATTAATAGTTAATTATAAGATAATAAAGATAATGGGCAAGGTCAAAATAGAAAATTATTATTGTTATGAGTTTCATGCACGCATATAGAAAAAAAATTCCGGAGGGTTCACTAGTAACATCAAGTCAGTGATGTATTTTAGGAGGGGGGACAACTCTCCTAGATTTTTTAATAATAATTATATAATTAATCTTTGTGAATTTTGGATACAATTTTTTTTTATTTCACATTTTTATTCAACAATATTATAACTTATTAATAAAAATAAACATTACTTTTTTTTTTTTTATCAAATCATTTATATTTTATTCTGATAATCAATTTTATTTAAAAATTCCCCCTTCCTTAAGAATAAGTACTAGCTACACAAAATTTACTATAAATGTCAATATTTCTTTAAACACGAATGAAATTTTCAAAAAAAAATTTAGGGTGGATGGGGGTTGAACTTTGATCACCCTCGTGTACGTGCTTATTGCTTTATTTGTATATGATATTTTGTCATATACATCGAACGAATAAGGGTATTTAATTTTATCTATATTATTATATCATATTCGTAAAACATTGAATTATAAAATATATATCATTTTACAATACTGATATAGCGATAAAATTTATGTCATTCTCCCTTTTTCAAACATTATTTGACCATCTTGAACCCAGAATTTTTTTTTTTATATAATAGGTTTCCTTACTATTTGGTCACAACATATTAAATTATAAAAATACTTCGACCAGGTGCAGGGTTAATTTTTTCAAATAAAAATGATCAAGTTATGCAGTGTTGGTTTTTTTAAATGTCATAATAATTAGTGTTATTTCATTTACCAAACGACGTTTGCTTAGATTTCCTGAAATGTTAAAAATATATTGTGTAATTTTCCATCAGCATTCGTATGAAATATAAATAAGTTGCTCACATACGATAGAATTTATACAAAAAACATCAATAATTTCATAAAATCCGTAGGAACATTATGTCTTTTGTTACAGTATGACAAGGTAAAGTCAAGGTCATAGTTTAGAATCCTGTTTAATATAATCCATATGATCTACCATCTGTTTGGCAAGTATTCGCGCATAGTCGAAATACATAGTCCGTAAACACGTATTATATAATACCATTCAATTTACGAATAATTGTGTTATAATATTACAACGACAACGTGGTTTATATTAATATTTAAACAAACATAATATACCAATTTACAATCTCTTTTTTTTATTATTATTCTGTAAAAACAATGATTTATTAATATGTAGTCAATGGTCATTTATTGTACCTTGATAATGTGGTTTTACAATTAGGTAATGGTAGGGCTGTAGTGAAGGATATACGGTGGTATACCTTTTGTAAAAATGTGTATATACAATAATATACTCGTTGATAATTAGATTACGGTATACCTATAAAAATAAATAAAAAATATGTTTCAATTTTCAAATTTATAGTATACCCTCTATATTTTTTATGATTACATCATCGGGTAAAAGTATGTCGTTGTGTTTGTCCAAAGTGAGATAGTAAAAAACTTATTTTGGATTCTATCATCGGTATGTTACATTTTAGATTCTGAGCGAAGCGAGGAATGTATTGGTTTTACAATGTTATTTTATTATTTTTATTTTTTTATTGTCTGAAGACACTTTTTCTGGTAGAAATAATGGTCCGGTTATCACAAATAGGGTATGCTTTCGGTAAACAATTGCATCTAGTTAGTACTTTATGTAGTTCATTTTTCAAATTTCTCAAGATTTTTTTTCTTAAGAGAAGAAAAACTACCAAAAAATGACGGAAAAATGTCAAAATTCATGGAAATCATAATTTTGACGAAATTGATTTTAGATTTTTCATAATAACTAATGCAATTTTGAACGTAGGTACTTGAATTTTTTTTTGAGTTTCCTATAAGTAGTTTACACTTGCGGAAAACTTTTGGAATAGCTTATCAGTATAATATATTTATTTAATTATAATTAATCACTAATTTCTTAGAGGACCGAAAAAACGAAAGAATAACGTCCAGAATCGACCTTTCCGCTGTCTTATGAAATGTTGTTAAAATATTTTGTTTTAAACGGTATATAATATTTAATTCGTGTCGATAAAAACAAAATGGAAACATTTTAATACAATTTATTTTAGTATTTTATATAATTGTACATTTTGGTATTACCAAAAAAAAAAAAAATATAATTATTACATGACACTAAATTATACTTACTAGAGCCGTAGAAAGAAATTTTATATGGAAGAGTGGTTCATAATTGCCTTAAGTTAATTAAAAAGTATGAAAAACATTTGTAATATTTGTATAATAATATAATAGGAACAAATAACTAATTTTAATATATATATATAATATGTTTACTCTATTTGTGCCCGAGATAATAATAAATTTAAAATTTAATTTTAATTTGATTAAATTATAGTAGAAATATGTATATTTCCATGTTGTTAAGGGTGATTTCCAAGTATAAGGGGTGTAAGATTTGAACCCTAAAATCCCTCATATTAACGGCCCCACAGACGATATATTATTACGAATCTGTTTTTTCTTTCATGTGGCAATTATTGCAGTAATTTAAGTGTATTATTTATTTACATATTATATTTTAACCATTGAGGTAGTTCCTACTCGAAAAACTTAAATAAGTAAATAGGTAAATAAGTAATGTAAATCTAACATAATCTAACCTTTCTGTCCTCGTGCGTAATTTAACGCAGAACTGAAGGTACCTTAAGAACAACAAAAAAATTATCTGGATAAATTTATTTCATAGTCCATTAAATACTTATCTAAACAACTTTTTATCGAATACCCTATTACAATAAAACCTCGTAGAAATTAATCGATAATACTGATAGTATTGATAATAGTTAAAAAATTACTTTATTTATAGAATGTTGAATATTAACATATTTATACAACAGTTTATAATAAAATAATAAAATATAATTTATACTGTGAAAATAAAGATATTTATTTATTAACGTAAAATTATATCCATGATGGGTCTTTTAGATAATACTTTTTTATAAACATATTTTATTGTATTGTCTTGATGATTATTTTTAATCATACATTCATCAAACACTGCTTTGTATGAGATTTAAACGCATGCAATAAATAAAAACTTCACAACAATAATTAGATCATTAACACTTTACACTATTCTTGTGGAATTCACTTTGTAGGTTTTGTTTTTTAAGTAATTCTCGTCTGTAACATAAAGGTTTTATAAATGTTTCTATAATATAAATGAAAATAATTATGAAACAGGAACATAACGTAATAAGTCTTACAAGAGGGAAGTCGTCTCTCTTGCCGACGCGTGACGTCAATGATTCATATGGAAACGCGGATTTAAAATGAAGGCCGGTTTAGATAACTAGTCGTTAAGCTATAAGTTATTCCCAAGCATATTATTATAATCCCGTCAATAACACGTCTAGTAAAAGATACTTTAAAACATTATTTAAACTGTACCTAGATAATTTTAAAAAGTATATTTTATAGATACTATTTTTGTTTACAATATTATTAATATAATATTTATTTGTATGTATAGAGAATCACTTTTAGTATAAAATAAAAAGTGTGTAAAAAGCTTTTTGACATAAAAGAATATTACATTTTACCAAAAATTATAATTTTAAGCAGTATTTAAGATACTCGATTAAATATATTTTTTCAATCAAACACTAATTTTATGATAACTTATGAAAAATGTAAAAAGGGTTTTTCAGATTACTATAATATGAAGTATAAAATATGTATACAAGTTTCAAATTGGAAAGTGGCTACCGTAATATTATATATTTGTTTTATTTTTAATTTCTATTTTTATTTAAATTAATTTGGTTAAGTACTAACCAACCTATATACTGACAAATTTAAAAGTATTTAAATATAAAACTGTTGTTTTAAAAACATTTTTTTTTATAAACAATATTTTTTAACATAACTTTATGAAAAATTGATAAATTGAAAAATAATTGAATGTGAAAATTAGTAAATAGTTAGTTTTTCAATTTATGAAATAATAAAATAAATTTGTCTATGATTTTATATTAATCTTCAATAATTAATATAGATTGAAGACGAAACTTTAATTATTTTACAGATAATGAAAAATGTTTGACAATCACACAGTAATTCAGTGAAATTAATCAAAGTAGGGCAATGCCCATCCCATAATTGGTTATAATAATAAAATTATTTTTTCTTATAAAAACTAACGGGTAGTGTAAAGTTCTTTGGTTTAGGTCTTTGTAAAGTTTATTGACATTTTAAAATCACATTTGGGTTATATGTTCGTGTTGTTTAATAAACGATTATGTGCGTATGTGCGTATGTAATTATAAATTATAATAATTGTTTTATTAAATCAAAATATTAACGTATCATAATAATATGTTATATGTATAGTCAGGAATATCTGGTTTTAAAGTCGATTAATTGCCTAAACGTCAAACGTATTTGTCAGAATACAATTTAGCAAGTACAACTTTAATAGTGTTGTTTAGCTATAAAATTTTTATCAATAAAACATGGTCAAGTTGGTAAAATAAAATGATAGCATAAAAACACTCATTTTTTTACATTTTTGTGGAGAATCATTTTTTTTTACTCGAGTATAATATCAGCATATAAAAGTAAAATATGATTATATATGTACATATATTTAAAAGCAATTGCGTGTTGAATTTATAATTTTCTAGAGGCAAGTTACATATTTCCTAATTTCTTTTGAAATTAAAAAATACTGAAAAATCATCTTTATTAACGATGAAAAAGTGTAAGCAAAAATCGGCCATTTTTAATGAAGTAGTTGCTTATACATTTTCATCGTTAACAAAGCTGATTTTTTAAAATTTTTGATATCAAAAGGTCATTTTGGCCAAAAGTACCGCTTTCGCCGTTTTGCCTATTAAGGCTCAATATTATGTTGATTTATTTTAAACTTATTAGTTTTATATAATTCACATCATTACTATTAATTTTCCTATATTAAATGTTTAACTTTAAAATATTTAAAATTTGTTATTAGCGAAATAAGTAAATAACATAATATTTTTTAATATTTTAAATAAAATAATAATACATTTTTTTATAAAATCTCATTTGCATATAGACATTTTTTATCGGAGTACTTTTTTTTATTGTATGTTTTATATTTTTTAAATTGTAAATACAATTTTTATGTTCATATTTTGCAAATTGTACTAGATATTTCACAACATTTAAGGTCATATTTATTTTACATAGCATTTTCGTGCATTATTAATTCAATACAATAAAATCGTTAGTAGCTATGGCACGAGGCAGATGGTAATTAAATATTTATGATTAAAACACAAAAAATTATTATAAATTATAATTTCAATTGCATATTTTAATTATGTATACATTTTTTGACCGTAAAATATCAACCACTCTATTAAGTAAGATAATTTTATTTTATTTACGTTTGGTGGTCGAGTTGTAAAAGGATCAATAGAAACGTATAATTATTGCAGGCTGCAATAAAAACAAAATCAGTTTAGTAATGTTCAATATTATTAATTAGATAATATGCAAAATCGAATCTAAAATATTGTTTTTGTTTTAAAGACTGGTGAAGAGGAGTAGGCGGTAATTATGAGAGTAAAAAGTTTGTGAGCTTCATACAAAAAAAAAAAATACTCGTGGAACTTTTTTAGATATTTTTGTTTCGATATTATTTATTTGAAATAAGATTATGTTAGACAACTTCAGTTCGTTTTACTACTTTACGGTTTATAAAAATTTACTCGATATTTTAGTAAACAAATGTCCTGTTTTAAAATCAGGAAATGATTATATTTTGTTCGTCTGTATTGCAAAATATTATTATACGAATTTGCGATTGAATAACTGTAAGGACCTTATTAATTTTGTATTCTTATATTAATCGACTCCAAACCGGTACATTTTAGAACCGAAACCTAATTTATTATCATTATTTATTTATAAGTTGGACTTATAACCGAAATAACCTAACCCAACTTAATCTAACTATAGTAAATACTGCGCATCTTCCTCGCGTTGCATCAGACTAAGAAATTTAACTACTACTAGTCCACATGGACCTATAAATAGTACCTACCTCTCATCAAAAAATAGTATACTAGTCACATTTAAACTTTTATTCCACTTAAAAAAAATTTAATTTTAAAATTTCGTTTTTGGCGTAAGCCGAAATAGTATAAACATATTGTGCTGATTTTTATAATATGGAATTTCTTGTTGTTTTTATTCTTCATTGTTTAACAATTTAGTGGTGGCACTAAGATATTTTTTTCATAAGGTCATAATTTTTAAATATAAAAATTTTTTTATAATTGATATTAATATAATGATTTGACTGGATTTAAATGCAATATAGATTACCGGTGCCTGTTTTTCAATAATTTTTACTATCACACAAACATTTATTCAATTTTTCTTTGGAATTCTTTATTTCGTCTTTCTTTGACTTATACAGACGAAAGTTCAATATTAAAATTGTTTGATATTTGTTTGGCTTCTACATAAAATGTTTTATGTGATATAGTATTTCTCATTTCCAAAAAAATAGTTTTTATCTTATTGACTTTAATACTCTTAGCATGGTCACTATGTTAACATTAATATTCTGTGAATATTTATTATATGTCTGTAAATATATTTATTTGATATGGAAAATAATTAATTATTACCAATAAGAAATATGTATATAAATTTGAAATCTATTTTCTTTAATACCAAACTCTATGAGAGAACAGTTTTGTATGTTGGAAAATGAGAATTTTTTTAAAAATAACAGAACAATTTCGAATATACTTTTATGGGTTTATGACAATGAATTGTGAGGTCTATTTTGACAGACATAATCGTTAATTCTACAGTTATTTCTCTTTTTTGTATTTAATACCTACATTTTTTTTTTTATGATAAACGATAAACACAATATTATATGTGTATTATTTTCAATTTACGATATTTAGTTATTATTATGTCGCTGGTTAAAACGCAAAATTCATTTTATACATTAAAAATTTTTAAATTGAAACCTATATTTTTTCGTATATTTAATAAGAGTTTATAAGTATTTTTTTTAAAATAACTCCTCTCATTCTTTATCCACCCATCAAAAAAAAAATTATTGGCTATAATTTTTGCTTTTTTATTAAAAGTGTGTAAAAAAAATATATTTAGGAAATTTTTCAAATAATTTGTAACATTTTAAGGGCATTAAATGATGTTTTTTTAGGCATTTTCTTGTTTTTAAGATGATTTAAATTCGCACTATAGTCATCACTTATTAACGATAACACAATCCAGTAGCGTATTTAGGATTTTGTCATGAGGGGAAATGGGATGTCAATATTTTATTGACTAAAATGATATCACCATTATAAACAATTCGTGTTAGGTTAGCAATTTCGATATTCTAATTTTCTTTAATTTCGTATTCTTAGGTAGTTATACAAAATAATTTATTTTATATCAGTTTTCGAAAAATATCACTAGAAAAATAGGTCAAGGGAGGCTATCTATCCCCCATTTTCCCCTCCTTAAATACGCCACTGACACAATTAATAACATTATGCTGATCATACAAAGATGTTAAAATTTTAGGTCTTGCCAATAGTAAAGCCTGGTGTTTTTAAGTAAGGATACTTACTTAAGTAAGTAAGAACATTGGCCATTGTCCACCTTGACCAACTTTAACTTAACGCTGCTAAAATAAAACAAAAAATAGTGTACGGATTCTAGTACATTACTGTATTCGTCGCGCGATCTGTCGGTGAACCGCCATAGTAACACGCATCATCGACGATGTCAATGTTGTATTTAGTAAGGCACGGTATCCTCCACATAAAGCACATCTCCACGAAATCAGAATGATGTCATATAATTTCCTATCTTGAACATTCCGATGGGTTAAAACGTTAAATGCCAAATATGACAAATGTCACAAATGTCAATTTTTTCAGGTCAGCGTTTTAAAGTTTCTATACCTTTAAAATCATCATAGATTTTTAAATTTTTAAACTAAATATAATATTAAACTTATTATAAAACAATAACACATTAAGTAAAGTAGACCATATTAACTAAAAAGGACTTATTATTAATGACAAATGTTGTTATTATATTTAACAATTTAGTTCCAATTTTAAGCTCATAATTCCATTTAATTTTGTCAATTATTACAATATGTTTAAAATAAATACGTACCTATATTAACATCTCTATTTAAAATAATTATATCTCACAATATTTTTGGACTTGTTATTTTCGTGCATTAAAAAATATTATCAATTCTTAAAATGCTAGACATTATAAAGCAAAAATACTACAGTTCTAATAGTTTTAAACACTTAGTATTTATCAGAATAATAAAGAGGGCCTAGATTTATCAATTGTACATATTATAAAATAAATTTTTGAATGTTGGACATATAATATTTGGCTTTTAAAGTTTAAATCATCGATTATACAGTTTAGTACAGGACGTATTATGTTCAGTGTTGTGTATCATCTAGATAAAACGATCTAAATATAATACAGTTATCTTTTTATCTTATCTAGATAAATAAATAGTCCATCTGAGAATAATCATCTAGATAATTATTCAACCAATGATTTAAAATATTTTGAAACAAAATTTTTTTAAACCGCATTCTGTAAACACTATTTATAAGTTTAACGGGAGAAACAGATATAAGAAATCAGTTTATAATTAATAATAATAATATTTACAAAATAATCATGATAATAATGACAATGGACTATAGTTTACGCGCAATACGAACGTTGGATCTACAATATTAAATATTAATTATCTGTTTTTTTTATTTAGATAAAATTGATTATCTTTTATCCAGATAAAAATTTTAAGTTTTATTTATTTATCTTATCTAGATAAATTATAAGTTATCTTTGTATAACGCTGATTATGTCATACCCGCATGTTTTGTCTCCGTCCGTTTAAAGGCGAATATATTTGATTTATCAAATTCGTAGTAACTCAGAACTGAAATATTGTGATGTTTAAGACTATTGGATACCGACAGTTTCACAGGAGTCGTGTATAGGCAATTTCTTGTTTTACATGTGTTACGCAGTGCGGTTGTGTGAGTAGTAAACGATTATTAGTGTGAGTGTTATTATTGTTCACACCACCCAGCCGTAAGTCAATACTCAACACTCGCATTATTTTTATAATAATTAAATGAAACCTGTTATTATTATTCGTCATTAGTGAACAACACATTTCCAATTTCCAGTATGTACCTTTTATTATTATACTGGTTGTAATAATATATAATATTATTATTATTGTTTGTTTGTAGACTGTATTTTATGTGATAAATAAATAAATCGACACAAATATATAAAACGAATCATATTACATATTATATTATAGTTTATCAGTTTATGATACAATTAATTATACTTGATAGTTTGATATTTATACATTGTCAGTGACACCGAACAGATACTTTAAGGTAGTTCAAATGAACTTCCTTAAAAATGGGGTGAATGGATCCTCAGAGTAATACCCTCTTTGAAATTGGTCAAAATTTAAATTTAAATCATAAAACTTTATAAGCAAATTTAATTGAGAAACATATTTTGGAGAGAATATTATATTATCAATTTTGTAATAAACATCGTCAGGCAAAGAAGATACAGCGTGTAGAAAACATCAAAGTACCTACACTTTAACTTTTTTGACGATTAATTATTTACAAGATAGATAATATGACATTCTCATCAAAATATACTTTACTTTAAACTACCTTGAATAACTCGTTATAAAATGTAATTTAAATCGACTTTTCAAATTAGGACTGAATAAGTCACACGAGTACTCACGGGACATATTTTGTATTTTTTATGCATTATGTTATTTTTTTTTTTTTTTTTTTTATATTAATAATTACAATCTAACAGAATCTGGTGGTATTTTGGAATCCAACCTAGACCCGAAGCCAGGAGTTCTAAGGGTTTTATTTATTTCTATTGGTTTTGAGAAATGTTTAAATATAAAAATACTATAATATAAGATATAATATTATAATAGTAACTCGAAAAATATTACAATAAAATAGAACCTATCTAATTATATTTCGATATAATAAAAAGATCTATATAAATATATGATACACGAAAATTCGATGGTAAACGAGTTTTTAGAAAAAACTAAATTAGGATGAATTTAAATAAACCTAGTTTAATAAGGATAATAATAGTAATTATTATTGCATTATGACGTTATAAGAAAGCTGGGAAAGTTGATGATATTTTTTAACTGAGTTAAGTTAATTGACATATATTGGAAAAAGTTTATATAATTGATAATAAAATATTTTATTATTTCGGTTAAATTAAAAAAAAAATAATTCTTCTTAACTTTATTTAAGTTATTTTTTGTTTTTAAAACATTATTAAATAAAAAAAAATTGTATAATTATATACATTAAACTTATTAGCTGTTAAAAACACATGAAAAATTTGTAGAGGGTTAAGGGTGTATGCGTTTATCAAAATAATATTCAATAAATGGACGTTAAAAACAAACAAAATATTAAAACTATTATTTGTATATTGCACCTAATTGAATAATTTAATATATTAACTTAACCTGGATTCTATGAAAAAGAAAAAAATATTAAATTAATACATAAAAAAAATTAAACTACAAGTTAAGATAACAAATATTCAAATATTAAAAGATAAGATAAAAAGTTAATATTAACTTAATTTAAAATGTTAATTTTAATTTAAACTCGTTAATGCCCAGCATTGCGTTATTATAATAATTATTATTTAAAAATAACACACAAACAATATGATATATAAGAATAGTAAATATACTAGTTAAAGTGTAATTCATTAGTTGAATTACTTGGACATAAGTATAACTTTTGTTGTGTCTAGTTAGATGAATGGGGAAAGTATGAATAAAAATTGTTTTTGTGTTTATTAAGTTTCATGTTCCTTATCACTCAGGGGCTTCTATCAATGCGTATTTTTGCGTTCTGCAGCAATTGTCGACTCCATTTATGATGGTGGGGCGTCGTAGCGGTGGTTACACGGGTTTCCATCAAGACGAGTGTTCCGCGCGGAGGCAGTCAACAGGTGTTCGTCCTGATGTGCGGTCTTTCCAGTACGGTCTCGGGCGTGTCTGAGTGTGTGTGCGCGTTTTTTTTTTGAGTTTAGTGTAAAGACAATCGTTTCGATTGATGTTTTTAACAAGTCGACGAGTGCCATTTTTTTATTTCTCGTCATAGATAAATCGAAAATCTGGCAGTTAAAAAAGTGAGTTTCACGCGTGAAATAACATTTCTTCTTCGAACGAAACAATGTTAGTAGCACGCGATCGTAATAATATAGGAACTATTCGAAACGATATTTTCGTTTACGATTGAACGATATTATTCCGATGGATCTACGGAATATACGACGAAAGGGACTGAGTGACATTTATTTTTAAGGAGAGCGAAAAAACCTTTTTTTTTGTTGTTGTTGTTTTAAACTTAATGATAATTTTTTATCTAATAGGTTTATAGATTTCCTTCAAAAGTAATTGTTTTGTAGAATTCTGTCGTGTCTTGTGGGTATGCAACTAACAATTTGTTATGATTATTATTATTGAAGTGTAGAGAATAGTTTGTATGAAATAATTTGAAATTTGGCGCTTATATTCTAGTTTCTATTGATAACAATTAACATACGTAGCGTGGTACCCATATACATCTCTCACACTATAATTGACGTTTAATACTTAAAAATGAAGCTTGGACTTGTTTTTTAGAGCTGACATTAGTGTCATTTATATCCTAAATTAAAAAATTGAATTGTTTCTTATAAAATGGTCACGCTGAAGTGTAACTTATGCCGCGAATATCATTGCATCTAAGTGCTTAAGTATATGCAATAATATACACCATGTCGCTTAGCCCGTTTTATCGCGGAGCCGTCTGTATAGGTATCTACGGTTAACAAACGGTCACATCGGTAAGCATCACCGTGCATGGCGTGAGTAGATCGAATTGATTCGTAGCCTGGGTTTCCGACGTTACGCGATTGCTATACATCACGTGGTTTTGTTAGGTACTACCTTGTTTAACATGGTTACTGGTTAAGTTTGATTTGGTTTAGACTACGCAGCACATGCGTTATAATGGAATGTCGTCTTGTTCACGTCCACGGACTGCGGTCGTATTCGTATGTGATATTCCGATTTAATTTACGAGGTTATAAACACGAATAAATTGCAGGCGGGAACAAACCATCTCTGGTTGTCCGGCGTGTTACCTAACTTGGTCAAAAGCTTATAACTGAGATTATAAATATTATTGCGAACAGCAATGTATACATTTTTAAATGATCCTAGTATCTAATTATTCATTGCTATTATAATATATAAGTATAACATTAAATGTATGGTCGATCATAATTCGGGATATTTGAACGGCATTTATTTTCACGATTAGTTTTCATATAATATATAAAGGAACTGGTATTACGTGAACTCGGGACCATCGAAATTTCAAACAACAATATGTGAAATATTATAATATAAAAAAACGTATTCATCTAATGAATATAAAATTCGAAACTGTAACAACAATGTCTTTACACTCGTAAAACTCTATTTAATCGAAGGTACAGTGCTTGAATTGAAAAAAAAACCACCAATGTAGAGGTACGTTAAAAACGAATTAATAAATGTCAATTAACCACAAAGGTGGTTAACTATAGCTAACCTAATCTAACGATTTTTAAATTTTTATATCGTAAAATCGGATTCCAATCATCCTGTACCTATTATTATCTCCTACCTACGTTGTTTGGGTTGTTCGTCGCACGTAAACCTTCAACCTCGGCAAATTATAAGTGTAGGTTTGTGTAGACTCATTATGTTTTTATATTAACTAACGTACAGTCGTGTAATATTTGCGATGTTTCACGGACTCGCGCAAACGTGTAACGACTGTATAATAATATACCATTCTCAACAGGTGACATCGTGCATCAACACCTATACACACTACCTAGTACATAATATTATATGCCAGATACAGCAACAATGTGCCGTCGAGCGTGGGACATTGAACCCGCGTTCAATTTCTGGTATAGTCGCGTATCGTTTTGGTATCATTTCGGTATTGTGTTATTAACCGTGAAATTATTAAACACTGGCCACGGGTACAATATGTCCACAGGATCGAATGGATGGGACAATTTTTTATACGATTTATTATATGTTAAACGATAAAAATTGTTGACGATTTTCGATTTACTCATTATACCCAGGTACGAATATAATACGATTAAGATGCCAAATGGTCAAACATTATACAACATGTTACGCGGTAACACTCCGGACATTACGGTCGTGATATAATTATATCGGTCCGAATTAATATTCACCTCGATTTTCCACTATTTCCAATCACCGCTTGCAAGGTCTTCGTGTTCATATGTAAATCGCTCGTGGCACTTATGACTCGTACACAAAAGAATTTGACGTAATTTTTTGTATATCTTTCACGAACAAAATCATTTTAAAGAAACATAAAAAAAAACCATAATGGAAATGTCAAAATATGTCTCACTATTTCTGCAATCGAACCGATGACTATCAACGGATATATCAGATTTATCAAGACACGATTCGCTACGAGGACATAATATAATATTCCCAACAACAACAACAATAATAATAATATCATCACTGCTGCTCCAAATTCTGCACGACATGCTTTTTCTGAGATTTTCACAATCGCACACCGTCGTCGGTCTAAATAATAGTAATATTATTACGTATTTTATACTACAATATTATTATTATTATTATTATGTATTTCAGTTGTTTGTGCAATACTGCAGCAACGTTTAAATATTTGTTTTTTATGACATTTCGATGTAAACGATTGTATTGTCATAAAAGTTTTTATGTTAATACAGCAGTTAGTTTTCAGCAAATGCCGACCAATAATATTTATCGACTAAAAGAGTTCTTCAAATTTTGTATAAACAATTGGTTAAAAAAAAATAGTAATATTAATATTATTTATTACAATTCAAGTTAAGATTTTTTCTAATAATTATAATTTTTTAAACCTCTTGCTTTAGAATGAATTAACATTTTTAAAGATACATATTTTAAGCTAAAACGAGATATATTATTTAATTATTAAAGGAAATCCAGAAAATGAAAATGTTCTATGATGTTAAAAATCATTTAATAGTAAATTTCATCATAAGAACCTTTTCATACTAAATACATAAATTCGCATGAAAACGTTTTATGTAATAATAACTACAATATATTTAGAGCAAAAACTTTCTATATAGTGTGGTATATGGTATGACAAATTATGAAATAATAAAATAAAAAGGTTCTATGTTACATAAATTTCTGAAAAGTAGAGTGTAAAGGTATTATCTGATCGAACCTTTTCATTATAAATAGAAATATTTTAGTTTTTAATTTTTAGTTAAGCTTGTTAATTATGAATTAAATTATTATTTGACAATATTCTTTATTATTATTACTTATTGGACTTTTATGAAATAAGTTAAAAATTATATATTTAAAACAATATTTTGCTTTGATTCTTAAAATAGGTTTCCTGAATAATTTCGAAATACTATGATAGTAGAACCTTTTCATTTTGAGTGATAAAAATGCATTTCAAATTAACACGTGTGACAGACTTTTGATGTGAAGGTTTCAAAATAAAATATATATAATAATAATGTACCTCTATATCTATATGTAATAAAACCTAAATTGCGTAGAAAATATCTTTAATTTTAAATATTAATTTAATTTCAGTATAGGAAATAATATTTAAATACCTACAAACTAACTAAACTTCAGCGAATTCATTAAAAGTTAAATTTACGTATCAAAGTTCATAATATCAATATTATGATTAGGCAGGGCTTAAAGTGGGAAAAAATTCCAGGGGGGACTAATGTCTCCATATAGTTTTAAGCGTTCCATATATCATTTTATGTCCCCAGAGCGTTTTGTAATGTGTAATTTGTTAAAGGGGACGCTTTTTAACTACCATTAGAGGTAGGGGGACTGAGTCCTCTTACGTCCCCACCACTTTAACCCCTGTGATTAGGTAGTTTTAAAGTCAAAATTTAATATTAACTTAGGATTTCAACTTAATTTAAAATTTTTTGGTGGTTTATGTTTGTATATTATGGAACTAGTTTGGAACTAATATTATCATAATTATGTACTATACAAGAACAATAAATTAGAACACAAAAAGTTTCACTTTTGATCAAACTCATATTATTTAAAAAAAAATTTTAATTGTATTTCACTATATATATTATAATTTATATACCTAATACTCGTATAATATATCATATATCATGCGATATTTCGATTACTATAAGTATAATAATTTAGTCCAGATCGAGATCACCATCGTCATCATTTGACATAACTGTAAGATATTCTTGTGAATATCATAAAACCTCTATTATTATTGTTATTAGCTATATTCTATATTATCTAGTTTGAACATACAGTAGTTTAGAAATCTACATATAAAAATAGGTCAATTTGTGATAATTTAAATAATCCGCTCTATATTACTATTATTATGTCTTCTTATAAATTAGAAGTTGAGACGTTTTAATATCAAATAATTGATAGTTTCTGACGTGTAGGTAATGTGTTTCGCGTATTTCGGAAGTACCTAATAAAAAATATTCTTTAACACGTTTTACCAACGAAATGGTTATTTGTGCCGAATGCTCGGATCACTAAAATTTAAAACACACCTATATATTGGTGAACAGAAATTAATGAAAAAAAATAATAATAATGGAAATAACACAATCTAATCATGTACAAGTGAATGGTATTATTTAACTAGGTTTAGTAATTAAACTAAAAAAAAAAAAAAAAAACAATGTAGTTTAAATTATACTAATTTTGAAAAAAATGGACGATTTTTTAAGTTAATTGATAAGTTTAAAGAATTATAATAACTATTAACAACTCAAGTGTAAAGTTTATTTTTTTCTTTAAATAGGATTAGAAACAAAATACAAACAATAGGTATTATTAAATATTGTTTTCTTAAAAAACAACGTTTTATAAAATATTACACTTTGGTATTAATTTAATTATAACATCGAAAAAAATTAAATTAAAAAATTAAAAACCTCAAGTTCGAATTAAGTATAAAAATTAATTTAACTTTTAACTGAAATTAAACTTTTTAACTCGTCTCGACGTTGAATTATAATAATTGTATACCTATCGCGTATTATACCTATACTTAATACACGGTGTTGTAATTTTTTTGTTTTTTTTTCTCATTTTTAATAATACGTTAGTATTTAGTACTTGTCTTTTATACATCTAAGATTTACTTGAAAATATGATAAATAAATATAGATTACTATCTATAATCTAAGAATTTACCAATCCACACGAAAAAAAAAAACGGAATTGACGATATCGTCAAAATTATTTTAAAATGAGAAATTCGTAAATAAAACGAATTAAATTATTATTGTTTATTTTTTAAAATCATTTTCAGACTAGGATCGTTCGGTTTCGGAGTAGATATTCATACCAGGTATTACAATATTATACCGGAAAACGACAAAAGAACCGCGTTTGTTGTTCTGCAACAGGTATCTATCGGGTCGTGGGAGGAGGATAACGATACGTTGACCTTAAACTCCGGTCGCTGATGTCGTGTCGGCCTATCTATAATACTACCATATAATACGCATATACCGGCTGTGATGTGTATCTAATACACGTGAATATTTCGCCGAGCGAGAGAGAGAGGGAAAATAAAATGACGACAGACCATATAGTAATTATAGTCACATAAATCAAATCGTATTATGCGTCATATGTGGATATGTGATCAGGAGAAGAACACACGACACGATCGATTAACTACTTTCCCTGTAAAGAAAAATTGACTTTTACTCGATGTGCCCGCTGCAGGCTCCGGGGATCGAATATTAGAGTATACAATATTGCCGGGACAGTCCGCGACAAGGACCGCATTCTTGAATAATCGAACATTATAATTCGATATTATCGTAATGAAATTGTATAGGTACGGATCTCGAATCCCGGACGTGACCTAATTATCCATGATTTGCGAAAAGTGAATCGCGTTTGTCTTACAAAAAAGAGGGAGAAAACGCTTCTTTATTTTTTTGTCCGCTGAAAACATGAAAATAAAACAATATAAATATTAAAAAAATATGCTAGTTAAACTGGGTTGAATTAAAAAAAAAAAAAAATGTATTTATTAATACACTAATCACAGGTTAGGATAGGTTAGGTTTTAGAGCATGATTTAATAATTGTTAGATATTTTTTTCTTTTAATAACAATCGTTTTTTTTTTCTTACCGTATAACAATAATATTATAAAATTATCAATTTAGTTTTTCATTATTATAAAATCTGTTGTTAACGTGCTAAGTATAATCTAATAAATTATATATATAGGTAGGTACCTGCTGTGTTATAATAAATAAATAATATAATGTTTAAAACGTGTTTTTAATGTTATTATGTATTTCAATTTAATAAACGGACCTGTTTTTTTCGTATTTGTTACGTTTTTTTTATTATACGATAAACGGTGTATTTTTTAAAATTACCATTGTTCTCATTCATAAATAAATAACAAATACTACGTATTCTCATAAAAATTATGGCGGATCGCAGATGATAATTTTCGTGTATTTAAATGAAAAGAGAAAGAAACTGTGGTTGTCTAAATAATTGTGCTACCGTATCAGTTAGTTCATGAGCATGATCGAACAATAATTTATTTTGATGCATCAAAGTAAAAAAAAATAGTCAGCAAGGGTGATGTTAAATTTAATGAAAATGACCGATTTCGTTGCTGTTTTTGGTAAAACGTGATTGTGTGTTCTGTAGTACGTACAATTTTTAGGTTTTATTATTTTTATATAAATGAAAAACTTGGAAAAACTTCAAATTTAATATTTTATTTTATTTTGTATTAAAGTAGTTAAGTTAAAAGTTAAATCTAAAAGAAATCAATTCAAATTAAATTAAGCAATTTTTTGTTTTAAATATTAATTTAATTTTAAAATAGAATACAATATTCAAATATGTAAATTATACATAATAAATAAATATCAATAATATATAAATTTATAGTATTAATTATCAATACAAAATAAATAAACTCTTTCTGTCTTAGTCGTATGGTTGATATAAATGAAAATTAAGTAAATACCGATTTTACTGTCAAAAGTCAAGTAGTATATAAATTTAATTTAAATAAAATACCTAATTTGACTAATAACTAAATAATTTATAGGAGTCGCCTTGTTATGAGTAAATGAAAACAATAAACAGGAAATTTCATTTTCTTCGTTAAATAATATAATAGTTTACTATTTATTATTGATACTATTAAATTTAAATTTTGGTTAAAACATGTAACTAAATCCTTGAGTTTCAGAATCAATCAGACTTTTCTGCAGTCAATCCGAATAATAATAATAATAATAATCGTCTTAAACATCTAATAATAATATAATCGTTTTACTGTCAAAATTCTTAAATAAACTATTAAGAAATTTCGATTGTGAATTCGTATCTATCATTCTATCAAATTTCTAAGGCTCTAATAACAGGATTACCTTTCCCATCGTACTCGATAGAAATACGAATACAGTAAACCACAAAAAAAGGATTACATCTTTTTAATCTCTTAAGTATAATATTTAAATATTTATATTAAAATATAAATATTTAATATTTTAAGTTGTCACCTTTTCGCTACTCCACGATTTTCCGATAATACTCAACTTGTTTATAGATATATGGAATGCAGCATTACTAACGCTTAAATCAATTGTTTTTATCTAATGTGACCAAAACTTGTTTAAAACTTTAAATATTTATTGTTTTGCACTTTTCATGTACAACACTAGTCTACATATTTGTGTTTTTAGAACTCTGCGATGGGCGACTATGACAGAATCCACAGGATGTGTCAGAAACGCGGCGAATTATGGGAAGATCCGGATTTTCCGGCCACGCAATCGTCCGTGTTTTACCATCAAAAGCCTCCGTTTCAGTTCGTGTGGAAAAGACCAAAGGTCAGTCATCCAATTATAATAATAATTTTTACGATATATTAGCACGTCACACAGACGAAATAATGTATATTCTCTTTGTATATTATATTTATTAATTGACGTCAGGCAGACTTTTATCGGTGGTGGGCGATTGTATAGTAGTACAGAGCGATCAGAATATTATGTTACGAAAATAATCGATATTAAATACGCCTTTGGAAACATCGATTATACACCGTTTATATGTTAAACGAAATATTCTGATCACTGAATCATTCTGTATATAATATAATATATGATTATCTTATAGTAGGATGATCGGACGTCCACGTGGGCAGAGCACCTACGACGATCAACGACTTTTATATACCTGTAATCTGTAAATATTTATAAATAAATTTAAAAAATCGCGTTAAATCCGATTAATAAGGTATTCCAATAGTTCGTATTGTTACTTACTCGTTAATAAAATGTAATATATTATGTGAACAACGGTTTGGTCTTATATAATTGGATATAATATAATATTACGATAATTAAACCTACACGTACCTATATTTTATAGTAACCGATCCATTAAAAACCACGCAAATAATTGTTTTTTTTTTTTTTAAATACTAATTTAATACCTAATTTTGTATAAATAATAGTATAAATGCATAATATAATATATATTACATTATTCGAATTTGTACGATTATAATGATTCAAATTATCCAGAGTATACCAATAATAGCGTTCGAGAACACTTTACGATTCAAACGAATTAACAATAATAATATTAATTATAAATTATAAATTATATTATATTATAAACTATAATATTATTATTTTGACCGTCTCCTGCGAAGGCGTAAATATATAAATCAATAATTTCGTTTAATTAATTTTCATCGATCTTTATCTATATCAATGTGCAGTATAATGTTATAAGTCAAGATATCTGCATGTTAGATTAAGTTATTATTAAAATATGGCTACAATTTAATTTTAATTTTCAAACTTCATGAAAATGGAAGGTATCAAAAAAAGTATATTTAAAAATGTTATGCTTAAAAAAGTTGTGATTATATTTTTATGTTTCGCGTATATTTAAAACGAGCGAATCGCCGTGACAAGTGTTTATTATTTTTCTGTAGAATTTCACGAATAGTAAATAGATCAAACGGATCGTGGAAAGCTGAGATAAATTTTATGTATGGATTTTTTTGCTGTCAACATTTAAAATGTTTGTACACTCAAGAGTTGTTATAGATACGAAAATAGTAGGTAACCGCGTTTTTTAGAAATTTGTTTCTCTGTTATTTTTAACATGGGTATATTATACATACTTATAATGCCTATAAAAATAATGTGTGTCCGAGTATAATAATAATAATAATAATACAGGTTTAATCTAACTTAACCATTATAAATCGGGAAGTTTTGTAATTGGTTTGAGTAGTCATACTTTGAGTGAATAATATATATTTTTTCAAGTTTCCCAATAAATTTATATTTCACTCGACTTCTTTCGTCAATAATCTATTGAAACAAGTCCAGGTTTAATCATAGTTAGATCTTTTACTACAGCGATCAAACTTTAATGGCAACATAATAATATATTTGTATAAATCATAATATTATGTACCCGAGTACGTTCCCATCATTATACCGTATTAAAATGATTGTTCATCACATGTCGTCGGATCGTCAATAGTTCCACGCCCGAAATTTACGCCTAACGGCTATAACAATAATTATAATTGTATAATATTACATAATTTATATTGTCTTTCACCGTGAGTGGTCCTTCAACGACCATTGTTCGACGAGAATCGAAAAAAAAGTATTTCACTACGAGCTAATTATTTCTATATTATTGTATAATATCGCGTATGTTAGAATATACACCGACCGATCTGCAGCAATACGAGCTGCATTTTTCTCGTGGGTACCTTATACCTACGCGGTACATAATGGTATATAATGGTATAACTTATTATACCTACGATTTATGAACGACTATATTATAATATGATTATTTATAATAATAATAACATTGTCGACAACCACCGTGGAAAATATTTTACGGATTTACGATACAGCGGTATCATGCGCATCTAACCGCCGAATAATACCCTTATACGAGTCGCACATTATTATTATTATTATTATTATTGTTATATAGCTGGTATTAGGTACACATTATACCGCGCATACCGTTTATAACAAACCGTATTGTATTAAATTCCGACTGGTACCTTGGTACATTTCTTTTCTTTTTTACAATACGATTTACGTTTAATAGTTTAAGCGGTACAGATACATTGACGTTTATCCCATCCGGAGGAATTCAACAAAGTTCTTTTATGTTACCTCTGAAAATAATATATATTCTACATTATATTATATTATACTCGTCTTGCCAAGCACTCTGCAGAACGTTATAAATAATAATTACGCTGCAGTAAGTATACGTATATAATATTTTATACATAAACAATAAACATATTAACGTACCACTACCAAGTATAAATGTTTTATTTTATTCTATAATATTATCAAAATGAGAATAAAAAAAAAAGTATTTAAAACCTTTCACTCCGAGTTTTTCCAATACAACAACAGTTCAATGGCAATTTATTTCAAAATATCGATTGTATTTTTATTTCGATTAACCGAGAATAAAAAAAAAAAAAACATGTATTTAAAATACTTAATATTGACATGAATAAAATTTCAGTTGAATTTGTTTTCCTTTAGATTATTATGTTTTAACTGAGAGCTTTTGGGATAATTGAATTCAACTAACTCGGGGATAGTTATTGTTTTAGTTGATTTACCTATTCCATCTCCACTATAATATTACACACCTGTATTAAATTGGTATGCTTATTATTTTCTGTATTCACTTTACACATAATATGTAAATATTTAGCTTTGAACTGGATTATACAGTTAGTCATTTTTCGTGTATTAACATTATTAACTCAATATTAACATAATATTATATATTAATTGTTGGTTTAAATATGCATTTATTTTTCATTTTATTGATTTACAAAAATTTTAGGTAATATATGCATTATAAATTTTAATGTTATTGTATTTTAATATTATATTTGATAGATTATTCGTCGATTTAAGATCGATACAGCAGACGAGCAAGCGATATAACATTTTCTGTAACGTCCAATATTTTAGTGTTAATTTGTAATTTTCACGAGAAATATTCTCACGCCTTGACGGAAATAAGTATTTTTGCGTATTTTCTGTTTTACCGTTTCCTATTTCGTATAATTTACGAATGTACGTTATATTAGTAAATCGATATAACCTATAGGTAGTATAACGTGTCGTCTTGTTGTAATTTGTAAATAATCGCGAAACGTTCAATTTTATATTATTATTATTTATTTATAAATATTTAAAATTAGGCACTCATTTAAATGGCTAACAAGAAAGTAATATGTCGAGTATAATAATATAACAGCGATTTTCTAGTTCCGGACCGTTAAGCATTTTAAAACTGTGTATAGGCGTTTCGCCGGTTATACGCGACCCATAAATCGACCAAAAAATCGTTGTTACCGATATAACACCAACTATACATTTTTCAATCGTTTCGTAAAATTTAAACAACCGTCGGACACCGGACCGCGCGGTGGTTAGGGACACGGATAATATTTCATTATTCGTTATGCTCGTCATCGATCGACACGGGTTTATAAACCGAAATGATAAAAATAGATTGTACCGAAAAAGAAAAAAAAAAAACACAATAGTCAAAATAATAATATACACTTATGTAAATATAATATATTATAACGAAACGTCCGGCGTATAATATTATATTTATTATACTTCTTATTATCAATTTCGTTTGTTCGGTGCGAACGCGTATATTGTACGACGAAGACCGTCATCGTCGTAACTGACCATCGTAAGTAGGTTATGTGTGTGTGCACGTCGCGCTCAGTGAAACCGATTCGGCTGTGCGTATAAATATTAATAATTTTTTTCTCTTCTTCTTAACGAGATACTATAGGTACAATGTCCCCCGGCCAAAAACAAAAAAACGTCCGTCGACCGGTATATAATATAATGCTATGTCCGTTTTGTTATTCCTTTTATCGTAATCATATATTCGTATTAATTATTTCGTCAATTTAAATTTCTCAAACTTCGTACGTATCAATATGGTACACGATTGTCTGCCATCTATACTAACTGTCCCACGTCATATTATCTCCGGTCAAAATATCTCCAATCGAAATATGCAAATTGTATATTTTTTAACATTTTCATCTTAAGTTGAATTAAAACATGAACTGAATTTATATTCTACACAACACTATATTTTATATTTATCTATACTTACTTTTAAAAAAACATTATGTATAATGTGCATTGTAGCATAGTAAATTATTACCTTTTTGACTTTTTATAAAAGTAAAAGTCATATTATTTTAATTTTCAGCTTTTTACTACTATAGGTATACAGTTAAATTATCAGGAGAATAGTAACTATCTTATAATAATACGAATTACAGTATGGTGATAATCAGGACTTGGAAGTTGTAGCACTAAAAATTAGAAAATATGCAAGATAAAAATGTATCGAAAAAGGGAACATTAAATTTTTTCTATATTTAATATTTTAAACTAAATTTGATTTCACACATATAGTACTTAAATCGACTAGACCATTATCTGTTTGGTAACATAAAAATGTTAATTTTATAAATATTATCTATTTAATTATTATTTATTTTACATGAATATTTTAATTTAACATTTATTTATTTACCTTGAAAATTGCATTGAATTATTAAATGTTTTCTTATATTTTCGAATTTGAACGATCTATGATTATTTGAGAATTGAGAGTAAAGTAAGTTGAAAATGACGCTCAACACCGACAAACGTTATGGGCGCGTATTTGAAATAACCTAAATCCTTGCAGTTTTAATCGTCAGGAAAATCATCATAATTTTCCATTGTTTCTTTACCAATTAGAATTTTTGATATTTTTGTTAACGATGATCAACCCCGATTCTTTTCTAGTACTTGATTTAATTTTTGTTGAAAAGTTTTTCCATTAGGATCACATACAATTTCAAAAGATTTTATAATATATTCAATTAATATTCAATTACTTTAATTATATTTGATAATGGTACATGTTGATGTTGTAATTTTTCCATAGCTGTAGTTAATTTAGCAAAGTTTGATTTAATATACGTTAAATTGTTTTTAATCCGAGTTTTATCAAGTATTCAAGATCTTTAATACATATTGCAACATCACTATCCATCATAAAAAATAACAGGACGTATTATCTCGAAATTATTCGAATAATACTGCTTAGAGTTCTACACTTACATTTTCAATTATTGCCATACTTATTTTAGAATGTCTAAATAGACTAATGAATAAATTAAAAATAATAAAGTCAGCGAAATGTGTATATTAGCATTTATATATAAAAATTTGCCTAAAAATATCTCTTAAAATTCTAAATTAGGAACATAATATTTAAAATAGGCAAAAAAAAATTTCACTTTTGATTTCACTGAAATGCGAAACAAATTTGTATCTTACTTAGAATGTTCTATGATTTACAAAAAAAAAAATAAAAAAAATATGCAAATGTTATAACTTCCGAGCATGGTAATATAATAAATTTTCACAAAATACAAATAATAACAAATAATTTTTTGCGTTAGTGATATTTTGATGGAGATATATTTCCGGAGATATTTTGACCGGTCGCGAATTCAATATCTATTATAATCGTAATATTTAACTTATATACGAGGCTGGGTTATAGAGGTGATATATTATTATAATGCTCAAAGGTAGATGGAATTCTTATAACTCAACTAGTATCATCATTATCAATTTCAGAAAACATAATCAGTTAAAATGATCAAAATAATTTTAATACTTAGGTAATAAGTTGTGATTAAAAGTACGAATATTTCTTTTAAGAGTATATAGTTTTAGCACATTTTTACAGGTTTTAGACAATATTTTACATTTTTAATGTCATAAATTTTGGTGTTTGTACAGCTTACACGTACTTAATGTTTTTTTTTAACTCAATATTTATATTTTAGTTATGATCAATAACAATTCATAATCAATAAAATCTAGTTCAATATATTTTCTGTCAGCTATTGTCATTTGACCGAATAGCTTTTTTCTCAATTTAACGAATTCTTGTTAACTAATATACATCGTGTATTTTATTTATGTTACTTATTACCTATGTATACAGAATATATATAAGAGAGATTATAAATACATGTATTATAATTTATAAGTTTTAATGTATTATTGTGGACAATAACTACCTAGTTAATTAATTTTACTTTTAATTTAACAAATAATACTTAATCAGAGTTAGGTACTCGTAATTAGTTAAAATTACCATTGTATTTATAATTGCATATTTTATAGTCAATACAATTCATAATCAACATAATTCCAGTTAAATTTGTGTTAAATTTTCCCAATTAAACTAACTTGAGTTAATTATTTTAATTAATATACTTATCTTTGTTAAAATACTTATCAATTAATACATTTATTACTTTTAGAATATACTTTGCTACTTTACATTTATGTAATACATAGGTAAACATTACAGCTGCGAAATAGAATTTATTGTTAGTTATATTTCGTATATTAGTATATTATTTTAATATAATTTATAATATATTTATTGATGTTTTAAATTTGTATGTTTCTAACCCATGTTAGTATAAAATAATTATTTATACACAAATAAAATTGAATAATTAAACGCTATTTTACGTATTGTTTTTAATAATATGTTAGGATAGGTTAGGATAAGTAAAATATATATTTTTATCATATAATTTTATCCAAATTTTAGATAAAGTATCAAAATATATTATTTTTATTTTCAAAATAGGTGATATTATAATTTCAAGACTTCCACTTTAGCCAAGTTTTGTAAAAATTAATACAATTGTTGTCTATTTTTGTTTTAGGAAATATGTAATAGGCCGGTTTTCGTCAGTGATTCTTCATCTCAATTCGACATCAGTCCAGGAAAAATGGGTGAGTGTTGTGATTTTTAACGGATGATTTGTCATAGAAATCTATATTGTCACCGTAATCAGTCGAGATGAACTGGGTTGGAAAACGAACAATTCAAATCGAATCGTTCCGATTTATTACCATATATAGGTTATAAATTGGTACTTACGTTGTACTATTTTTGTTTAATTTCATGCAAATATTCCATAGGTATATATGTAATTTTTTTTCACGAAACCGATAAGAATATAGGAAGTGCCTATACTTTTTTTTTATAAATTCATTCCATTTGACTTTCACTCCTATAACATAATATTATTATCTGTGTATGTGAGGTAGTGTCTGTTTTATAAAATATAAACATATAAAAGGACAAGAGAAAAAAATAATTCGCAGAGAGAGTGCCCGTGCCTAATTCCAAACGGTTTGGTTACGCGAAAATGTTTGATATACTTATAAACGTATATATATTTTTACATTTCAAATTTTCAACGTTTATTATTCTAAATCTCTAACCCATTTTTCTTCGCCATATTAATTGATTCAAACATCATACCAAATGTTAATTTTTTTTATAGAATTTCAATTTTAATAATATTATAAGTATTTACAAAACCCATGATCAACCAAAAAGCACATTATTAATTTGTAAACGGCAGTCATTATTATTCATTAAATAAAACATTGTTTTTCATATCGTTTACAATTGTATTCGCTTATCCCAGACCGATTTCTAATAATCTTATCGTTTTAACGATTTCTCCCAACGCGCGCTATGTATAGGTAGGTCAGGTATAAATATGCTGAATTATTATACAAAATTACCAATTCCATAATATATTATTATGTAGGCCTAAATCTATTATTGCAGCAAACGATAGGTATTATATTATTATTTAAATATGGATATCGTTTTTATTTCTCAGATATAATATCGTGATCATTATAAATTCCATTTTTAAAGGCAGTTTTAGAAAACATTTTAAGTAATTTTTATTTGTAAAAAAAATTGATTATTTATATATAGTATATCTACATAACCTATTATCCGCTATTTTTATTATATTATATTATTTTTCGAGAAATTATTATTGATTTCTTAGCTAAAACAACATTTATGTACCATTTACTTATCATATTATTGAATATTGATAATATGAAATTTATGTACCACGATAAAATAGAAAAAAATAATTACATAAAATGACGTTAGAAATATGATTTTTTTAATGAATGATAACAATTCCTGAAAACCACCGCTTTGATTAAATTAGAAATTTGACTCATCAAAATATTCATAGAAATAATATTTTTAAACTGGCTATCTTCAAATTTCACATAATTTTAAAAAGAAAAAGTTATTTATCTTATTTTTTTACTAAACGTTTATAACTATTAAGATAAATAATAATAGAGGCAACATTATAGCCAATTGCTTAAATAATAATTTTTAGAAAACTGCATAATCTTAATTTTTCACGGAGATATTACATGTATTAATTTAATTATAGGACATTCTTTATTATATTATATTAAGTAAGTAATAGATTTTAAATTATCGTTGTTGAAAATTATTTTTCTCATTTTATTAATATTTTAATGGTCAGATTTTATTGTTTATGTTTATTAAGATAATTTTAAATGACAAATTTTTCCATTCAAATTTCGATTATTTGATAATTTTATTTTGATTTCAATGTTGAAAACGTTAATAATAATGAATCCACGATATTGATATGATTTAATAGTATGGTATTGATATAATAAATATAATATTGAAGATAATTGAGATAATTTAAGTTATTTATTTTCGTGAAAATTTATCAAAGGCCAATATCTCGTCGAAATTAATATGATTATTTTTGTAAGATTTAGATATTATAATAATATTATATTGAAATTAAATTGAAATTTTTCAAATAATTAAAAAGAGTATCATTTGTTCTGATGTTAATCTATTAAAATACTTAAATTAATTAATTTTTTAGAATATTATTCATTAAGTGACCAGTTTTTCAATTTTATTAACTATCATTTTCGTAGAATTTATTCTCAAACTTAGGTATATAAATACATAAATCTTGTCGACAGTGACGGCAAAACAAATTATTGTTATAACATTACTATCTACCTACTGTAAACATAATTATTGTGCAAAGTTTAGTTTTTACATTTTTAATAAACATATTTTATGTTAATTGGTAGTTTGGGATAGTTTAGAACCTATTGTTTATACCTACGTAATCGATAAATGTCAAAATATTGTTTTATTTACTTGTATATACACTTGTTAAAAAATGATTTATTTTGTAGTTGTTTTCAAAAGAAAATTATAGTGAATTTGAACATTGAATAATTATGCCACGGTTAGGGAAACTGATTAACTGAAATACTTATTAATTAATATCCAGATCGAATTCATGTTTGACATGATAGTTAGTTGCATTAAAAATAATAATCATAGCCCATGCATATATATTATATAAAATAAATTATAATATTTCGTTTATGGCGGCGAAGTTTAACAACATTTTGACGTAAGTAAATTGTTAATAGGAAATGGTTAACTATAATTTTTATACTTAGGCGTAATATTTTATTTTCATGTTAACGTTATATTTTAATATTTTATCCATCGTCTGCATATAAATAGTATAAGTTTAGTTTTATAAAAATTATTATTTTATTTGTATACATGCGCACGATAGGTATCTATAGTCTATAAATGACCACCATTTATGGACTTGTTATATCAATTTTTTCTTGTCATTCAGATTTCAGGTATAAAAATTATCTTCGCGTGAGCATTAATTCTGTATATTGTAATATAATACGATTTTACTTCATGACGACGAGAAAAATGTATAAAAAACACGTTGTAGCAGATAGGTATATTATTTTTTTTTTACAATTTCGGTGTTATTGTAATATGAATTTTTTAAATCATATTGTACATATTATTTTGATTTAGCATACGAATTTAAGGAAAATTTAGATTCTGATCAAAATGTCATTTTACGTATATTTATTATATTATACCTTATTGTGCTCGTTTTTATTTATCCGATCATGCGTTTATACAACCTCTACGTGTCATATAATTTAATAATTCTTAAAAATTGTTCAATTTAAATAACGGTATTTGATAATAAACAATTTTAAACATCCTCACGCAATCTCTTAACGACATCAAGAAGTATATTATACTTAAGTCGACTATAATCAATATATTTAAACTTGTACAGTCGTACCTACACCTCAACTTGATCATAGTTTTCTAGATTTTAGCTATTAATTTTAATTTTATTTTTAAACAAATAATTGCAGTCATTAGCCAATAAAGTTATCTATTTACATTTTTATGAATCTACGACCAATGACTGAAATGATAAACGAACACGACTGGTATATTAAACACAACCATTCTAAACGCTAATAATATAATATAATAGGTATTTCAGTTTCCCTAACCGTGGCATAATTATTCAATGTTCAAATTCACTATAATTTTTTTTTGAAAATAACTACAAAATAAATCATTTTTTAACAAGTGTATTTATACAACCGTCTATTGATTATACGATCAGAAAAATCGTCGCGGGTATCATTAAATCATTAATAATAATAATAATATACTCGAATCATTCGATCCGTTTAAACATAAAATATAGGTTTTACTTTGTTTTTTTTTTTTTTTTTTTAAAAACTTTTAATTCAAATATACGTAATATTATCACACAAATCGGAAACCGGAAACGTATAGTGAATGATTTTAAATCGATTTTACGATATGATATTATTTCGACAGCAGCATTGAATCCGTTTCGAAATCCTAATGAAGGCCTAATGATGAACGGTTTCGACACAACGGATACTCGCGCGTGGATGTCGCTCGACCGTATCAGCCATTCGGATAGAGAGAACAATGAGATTTGATGATTTTTGTAAAAATATAATATAATTTAATGTTGTATTGTAATAATATATTAATCTTCGCGCGTGATGCAATGATGAAAAAACGTTTTAATACTATCATGTAGTTTTGTCTGTCCTTGTCTATCTGTTTATGTATGTGTTAAGGGGAGGGAAAAGGGTGAATGTAAACAAATATATATATATATATATATATATATATATTAAATCATTTTACATACACGCGAGGCTAACCGCTGTGGTTACCGTGTTAACAATTAATTACCTATAACCGTAATATTATATTAATATTATATTACTAAATATCTGTATCATGTTTAAACGCAAAAATCGCCTAAGTTATAGAACGCGCAAAAATAAAATATAATTTAGCGGAAAATCTCCCATACTAGGCTTATCATAATATAACTATTAATTTGTAAGGTTAGTAAGTAAGTTTTTGCGTTGCCAATAGTCATTTGCGATCTAGAAAATGTCCCGGACAAGTGAGTTATATATTTTTTGTGTAATGTTTAGTGGTCTTGATAGTGGAAAAATACTATAGCATTCGTATATGAAATATTGTAATTATTATTACTGTCGTATGGAAATTAAAGGGTTGATGTGAAAATTAGTTCTTGTATTACATCATGATCCGCGTATTATGATTTATATAAAATACCTAACAATAATAATATCACAAATAATTGCATCTATCATATTATATTTGGATATAAATAGTTATCAGTCGGAATTTCACCGAAACGGACTCGATTGATGGACATAAGCATAAGTACAATACGCGATATTTTTTGAGCAATTTCAGTAATTTACAACAGTTTCGACGATTACCCGTCGTTTATATTATATTATTCTAGACCTATGCGAAAAAACCAAAAACGTCGTTTCTGTGATGTGTATCGATGTCTTCACAGTTACGTGTTCACAAGACCGGAACAAATTGGACTGGACGCATTATTATATGAATAATATACGAGTATACATATTAAAATAGTAATACATTATTTACATAGAATAGCTGACAGGCAAAAGCAAACGCTAACATTTTTTTATCAAAACAACCTAAACTCCTAAAAATAAATTCATCACTTTTCAAATTAAATTTTGAAAATAATTTGAAATTTTTTAACAAGTCTACTTTATTACGTATCAGAGTACTTTATGTTTATTTAAGTAAATTGTTATTAAAAAAAAAAATATTATTTTAAAACTTAAGAAAAACTCGATCATAGACTTTTAAACGAGTAAAACTATAAAAAATTATTTCCAACATTAAGATGATGATATTCCCATATTTTTTAATAGGGTGTATGGTAAAATCAAAGTCACTTAGAACTTAAACTGTGGACTTCGAGTTAAAGTTACATATCAAGTTGATTACAGTGGACAATTTTCGAAATTTTCTCATCGACTTTTTGTAGTAACAAAACATACGGGTATGTTCATCTATAAAATACAGATTTTCTTTGATGTTTTATATACTTTGTACACGTTACCGTACAAAACGAGAGAATTAATTTTTCGTTCATCTTATTCGTTTACTATGCGATATATTATACGTGTTGGGCTCTTCGGACAGTATAATTGATGACAAACATTTCTTTTATAATATAATGCCAGGGATTTAATCCTTTCAATTATTTCGGTTTCCGTTCTTGTAGGACGTACGTTTCACGAAAGTCCCAAGTGTTCAAAGCAACTGGTGAAACGTACGTGTGATTTAGATCATAATTAAAAAAAAAAAAAAAAAATTATAAACTATAAATCTAATCGAACATATTGATTCTATTTTTTAATCCGTTAAAATCATTTCAATCGTTAAAAAATAATCCGTTTTTTTCAGGCGATAAGTGGTTGGTATCTTGTCTGGGAGTGCTGTACCTTTGCAAAGGTTTGTTCTATCGAGTGGTGCCGGCCGACCAGTCACTGTCTAGCGAGAAAGAGTACAGCGGCGTTTTCCGGTTCCGTTTGTGGTGGTGCGGCGAATGGATGGAAGTGTTGGTCGACGATCGATTGCCGACAGTCAACAATCGGCTGGCGTTTTTGCAGTCCTCGCACACCGATCAGTTTTGGCCAGGACTTTTAGAAAAAGCGTACGCAAAGTGAGTAATAAGCTGTTTTTACGTACACTCTAACCACGATGTAGGAAATATATTCTTTCCTTTATCTATCTGGCCGCACCAAATTCATATAAAGTTTGTTTGCTTTTTATATTTTTATCAGGGAATCAAAATGGGTTAAATATTTCGGGTTTGGAATTCCGGGTTCAAACTGGATTTTAGGAATTTTGGGTTTCAGTTTTCGGTTTAAGACCGGGTTTTATATTTATTTGGGTTTTGTTTTTCGGGATAAAACTGGGTTTTATTATTATTTAAATTTTAATTCGTTATAATTTCTATTTATATTGCAAATTAGTGACCGGACAGTCCAAAGGATTGAAATATTCATAAAAACTGTAAATTAAAGCAGTTCAAAAATAAATTCTAATAGATATTAAATATTTCAATTATAAATATTGATGCTTGAAATTTAAATACAAATGTAACAAAACTTTTTCGGTTTTCGGGTTAAGATCGGGTTCTATTTTTCGGATAGTTTTAACGGATTTTGTTTTACGGGTTGAAACTGGGGTCAAATTTTTCCCGGGCTACCTGGTTTTCGAAACTGGGTTCAACCACATTTTGATTCTCTGATTTTTATTATTATGCGGAGTGTTCTATCTGATTTTATTAAATTTACTCGTTGTCTGTATATTATTTTAATCTAATAAGGGATTTGACAAATAATATTTTAGATTAGAAAACCTACGCAGAACATTAAATTATAAATAAACATAATATTCTCATTAGGAAAAATAAAAATAAAATCTATTGAATAACCTATATCTAACTATTATTCATAACAAAATACAATCTCGTTATTTTTGTTCGCTGTTTGCAACACGTGTCTTAAATAATATATTATTATACATCACGCGATACGATTCAAGTATTATTATATGACGCACAACAATCATTTTTTTGTTAAGCATCGTTTTACTTCCTACCAAGTGATCAATTATACATATTATATCATTTTTATCATAATTTATAACGTCGTTATCATAAATGGTTTGTTTAACATTTTTCTGACGGTTAAATCATCATAACATTACATTATTATTGAAAATTGCAAATAAAGCGTATAAAACCAATCGATTTAATAACTTTTTTTGATTCAAGCTTATTTTCTACTTAAACAATATTATTTTGTATATGAGAACTAACAATTCTCTTGCTGGAAACATTAACCGAGATTTTTTTTAAATGGCACGCAAACGGGTTTTGAAACGTGTTCGAAAGTTTTCGAGGTGTTTAATATAGGAGTTTTGTTCGTTTTTGAAATTATGTTGTTAGTAATAAATTACTATTCAATCATAATAATCATGAAATATTAATTTATTATTGTATTAATGTTGGGGATCAATATTAAAATGCTGACGGACTGTACACGATGCCAATAAATGTACTCGTTAAATCAGCTATTAACCTGTGGACTTTTTTTTGTTTTATATAATATATTCGTTGTCAGAAGATGAATTTATATGCAATCTTAATTTTGGGTAGTGAGGTATAAGCGAATGAAAATCAACTTAAACGGTCGGTAAGAAATGCATAATAAAACATAAGAAATTATTTGTCATTATTTATTATCAAGTATTATTAATGCTGTTGCGAGAAAACCGACAGTGGAAATTTAGAGACGGTATTAGATATTTTTTTCATATTGTTTTTCTGGCAATTTTCCATCGTCTCAATATCCTCTCTCAGAGTAACGTTCGTAGGTATTTAAATTTCAGCATCGCGGACTCGTTGTTATCGTTTCTTATTCCTAGTCGTCGATATATTGATTGATCTAGGATACGATCACGTAAGATTATATTAATATAAACAATCGCCTGCGGTCACTTGGTTACTTTGGAAACCTGTTGGTGGCAGCCGGTTAAGCGTACACCCCACATACTCGCTGGGAAATTGGTACAAAAACCGCTGGGGGCGTCAAAAAATCGTTTTTAACGTAGATCGAATGATTAAATCAAGTTTAATCTGAGGTGTATAAAAATATAAATAATTGTCGTTGACATCTTATCAGGGACGCCATTTCAGTATTTTTATAGGAGGAGCGAAAATTTAAGCAGGCCAAGTATTACGCCGATCAGGCCAATTTTGTATGATATTAAAATTATGTTAGTAACTGACGATGTATTTTTTGGGAATGGTCAAAGTTTTTTTAGTTTTAATTGTATTAAACATAAATTATTCATAGCTAAACAAACCACAAAGATACAAAAGACAAACCTTAAAATGGTACAAATATACAAAAGTACAATACGTCCATGTTATTATATAGATTATGAAGGTGACGTTTGCATATTGCGTTTGTATTATGTATCAGCGCTATAAAATACGTAAAAAAATAGTAGAGATGTGGTCCACCAGGCTCCCTTCCTCTAAATTGCACCCTTGCATCTTACTGTGAAATATAAATCAAGACAAAAATTAAAAAAAAATTTTTTATTATTTTTTCGTAAATCCCTGAAAACAAAAACAAATTTTGAAATAATAAAAAATGATAAAAAAAATTCCGTCTTTGATCTTAGCAACTAACCAAAATAATGATTCTAACAGTTGTATTGTTATATATTATATTTTCAATGATTCGACGTAAACCAACGACGACCTTGAAAGCACGTTTCCTTTCTCGCCCACGTGAAAACCGATCTCTGTATATTATTGTGCGGTCGAGGATTGACTATTAATTTTTACTAAACAATTTTCACCCGCTAAAGGTCATGTTAATTTTTTTTACAACCATGACCGTAGAAGTACTTATATAAGAACCTATATAACAAGTACTTTTTCAACGCGAAGTTCGTAAGTTCAAGTGAGCAAAATGATTTGAAAACACGCATATTATATGGCGTATTCTATTGTAACATCGCTGTCGCGAATAATTATAGGTCTTCTCGTATTTTTATAAAACTTATGATTATGATAAATGTCGACCACCTAAGTCATGGAATTATAATATTTTGTTTCTTTCAAAACAATTCGGATGAAACGCGATTTTAGGTTTGATTTGAGGTCGTTGAACCCAAACATTTTTCGTAATCTTGTCTCCGAGGCCAAGTGTACTTACGCATTGAAGAAAAACATCACGTTATTATATAACTTTCGAAATCAAATATAAGTTACAAACATAAATCCATTGAACTTAACGTCAAATGGTTTGGTTTATGGTTGTTACAGGTTTGGTTAATACGTATTTTTACATATTTAACTTGCAAGACGTTCTGATTTAACTTATCACGTGCTATTGATATTGATTTAGAGTATTAAAAATTTAAAAATGTCAATAAATTTAACATTATCATTTATAAGGAACTTACGAATATTTAATTGAAAGGGAAAAAAATGGGATTTTTATTTTTATGGTCATATTATTAATTAACAAAATAAAAATGTATTAATTTAGTTACTTATAGTATTAACTATAATTATAAAATAAAGTTTTGCTACACACGTTTTTATTTTATTTTTTGTATGCATATACACATATACTAATATAATTAATTAAAAAAATTGATTTTGTAGGTATATTTAAAAAATTTGAATTAAAGAAATTGATAAAAATACATTGATTAAAATTAGAATTTCTCGGGCTGTGGACCTAGCACAAATGAACTAAAAAAAAAAAAAATTATAAATTCCATCATGGCGGGGCTGGGGAAATGGACCTATATAAAATGATAAACAAAACAATTACCTAAACAAGTAAAAAGAGCAAACAGAATGCTCGAGTACATTTAAAAAATATAGAATAAAAGTTAAAGATTATATTTTTCGTTACATTATGTCATTATATATGTATATCTTATTAAAATAATTTCAAAACGATTCAAATATATTAAATAGGTACAAAATACAGGGTGTTCTAGATTTATTTACTAATATATCTCCGCGAAAAATTAAAATTTTTAAAACCAGCGTTTTTAAAAATCTAGGCAATGGGCTTTAATATTACCTTTATTATTTTTTTTAATTTTAAACAACTAGTAAACAAATTGAAAAATGTTTTTTTTATTTTTACTTTATGTACAATTGTGTTGATAAATCATAAAAATATACAATAGAAACGGGTTTTCTTCAAATTTCACATAACTATTAAAAATTAAGTTTTTATTTTTATTATTTTACTAGACGTTTAAAACTAAAAAATAATATAATAGCCATTATAACTCATTGTCTAAGTAATAATTTAAGTAAAAACGAATACAATTAAAATTAAATGAATCTTATTTAGTATGTCTGGAACACCATGTAGAATAAAATTGTCTGAATACAAATAAATAGCGTATAAGAACTATAAAAATTATTAATATTTTCAGAGATGTTTCAGAGGATCATGATTAAAGAAATGAACAAATTTCATTATGTAGATATGCAAAAATGGTGGGAGTCACATACGTATATTAAAATGATATTGTTATTCAAATTGTATTTTCCATCATTTTTTATAACACGCATTCGCACAGATGGATACTGGAAAAAGCTGCGAGACGCAAGCGATTGTTATGGTTTCGTTGTTGAGTTTGAATTTTTGTATTTTCAAGTCTAATTCTAACATCATTTTTATACACGCGCGTATGCACAAATTTAATCGATCGTGTACCGTGTATATTCGAGTTATTAATATCGTTAAACGATATCATACGACTTTCGAATCATGTGTTTAGATTGGAAAACGACGAAACGCGTTTTGCCAATGAACTTGAATCCCGACAGTGCTTTATCGTCGTACCGTTTGTAAATCGTAATCGACTACCGTTCTCACAGCGTCCGACATTGACCCGTTTTGGACGATGTGAAAGTATAAAAAAAAATCAACATTTTCATTTTAAAATAATCGTAAACAATATATTATTATATCGCAGCTCAAACGCGGTACGGGTTAGGCTGTAGGTGCCGCATTCGTATGTTAATGTCCACGTGTGATGTAAAAAATATACAAACGTAAAAATGATGTGCGTTTTTTTTCCGTTATGCGTTTTTGTTAAATGTAAAAAAAAAATCGTTAAAAATAAAATGGTTAATGTTTTGTGATATAAATGTTTTTCTTCCGCGCATGGTATAACATGCTAACCAGACATACAAATTTTCGGTTGTACTTAATATCTATAATAATATTAATAATATCGATCAAAATCGTCGATCTATCCATTGTCCGAGGGCTGAAATATCCGCGAAATAGAAATTACTAGATTTTGCATAAATTTAGTGGATTTTTAAAAACAAATTTTCGAGATAGTCTAAACAATATCCATTGTAAATATTTCTTGGCCAACGTGAATACGAAACATTTAAAAAACTTAAATTTTACTTTACTTAGTCAATCATAATACATTTTCATCTTAATTGTCTTTCAAGTATTACGTTAAATTTAGTTTTTTTTTTTTACATTTCGGGGTGTACACTTTTACTAGGTATTCCTTATTTTTATCATCTTATAAGATGATAATAATATACATTTTTCGTAAATTTGTTTCAAATATTAAATTATAATAATAAATAAATGGCATTTTAATTAAATATAATAATTATTATATTATAAGTTTAAATATTTATATTACATATATGTTTAAAAACCAAAATTTTATTTACATTTAAAAATGTAGTTTTATTAATATTGGATAAATGTTTATAAAGTATATATATTTCCCAACGTCTATAAAACATTTTATTTATATTAATTCACAACATTTTATTTTCATTTAGTTTCAATGTATTATAAACATATAATTATAAATATTTATTTTTCATTTTCATTCAAATATATATTAAATAATAAATTGATATTATATTTTAAATATTTAATTCTTAATATTTAAATAAAATTAATAAATATTTTAAAATAATTTTATTTATTTAATATTTTATAAATGTTGCATGATGGTTCTAATTAAAATATTTAATTTTAAACCAAACAAAATTATTTATTACACATTAATCATTGACAAATGCTGCGTGGGTAATAATCCAGTATTTTCATTTGACTTAAATAATTACCTACCTATTTCAAATAGGTCATTGGCTTATGGATTCTGAGTATTTAAATATTATAACTTATGTCAAATATAGTCTTAAAACTGAGACAATGTTCACGCTAATCGATGGTTTTTACTGAAATCATTATAATTTTGAAACAAACCGCAATTCATAAACTATATAGGCTATAGCGGTGATTTATCATTGTGGTTAAACTTAATACACTAAAATATGATACGTTTTTTTTTTTTAAAATTGTACACTTGTTTTAACCAATTGCAAAAATCAATGGTTTATTCTTTATTCTTTATGATCAAATTATACGTTAAAATATATTTTTAAGATTGTAAAAAAAAGTCTTGACTCTATTTTAATATCATTTGTCGTATACTAATTGATAAAGCATATAAACTGCAAGATTGTATAGTGATCTAAAGTTGTCTTTTTTCCAATTCATATAGATTACACGGGTCGTACGAAGCCCTCAAATACGGCACACTTTTGGACGGACTTGCTGATCTGACGGGTGGAATCACTGAAAGCATTAATATCCGACAGGATCAGACCACATGCGGCAGAATGATTGGTAAAATGTTGGACATGACATCAATTGTCACTTGCACGGTACAATCGACATCACCTCAGGTATTTCTTATTTTGAAAAATATGTGTTAAAAATGTTATAAGATGCTAATGATATGTACTTAAAAATATTGACGCAAGCCTTTTTTTTATTTTTTATTTTTTAAAGTATAATTGTGAATTAAATCGATAATAATGCCCGATTATGTTAAATAAAAATAGCCTATTTTCTATATCTAGTAATTGATTCGGATTTATATTTCACTTGACTATTTAATTTAGAGCCTACTATCTATCAAAATAATATGCAAACTATACAAAATATGAACCCAGGTCATGAGTGATAGTTTTTATCCATTATAAAAATTATTTTAAACTAATTTAAAACAATGCGAAGTTAATTTTGGTCGATGACGCTTGGGTGGCTCGCACGCGTTGAATTCCACGGTGATAACAATCTTCATAATATAATAATATACTATTCTCGAATTGAATTAACGTATGGTGGATACGAGTAATTTCTCTTTCCGACCAGTGCTTGTTTAATTATCACCGGGCTAGTTTCATTCGTTTAATTGCACGTTTCTTCTTCAGATGTTGCGATAGCTTTAACTATTATATTTTTCTATATTTTGTGAAACCAAACGTGAAAATAGCACATACAAATTTCACTCAGATGTAAAATAAAACCTAACTTCTGAAAATGTAAAATACTTTCTTAAAAATTCTTCTCGTTATATACGTTGTACAGATCAATTATGACATGTTAATTGAATAATATTTTTCAATAAATTTTGAAAATAAATTAAGGAAATGTACAATTGAAAGATCGCATTTGTCTCGAATAATTTACAATCTTACCTATAATTTAGGTACTAGATTTTTGTATCAATATAACTTTGTGAGACTAATAATAATAGTAATATTTAATATAATAATTAGTTTATAATTAGATTTATAATAATAATTAGATAATACCTAATAATTAATGTATAAAAGGTTAGGTATCTACGAGTAATAACTATTTTTAATAACCTATATTGTACGTACAGTCTACACATAATTTAAATTTAAACTGATTAATAATAAAGCTATTATAATGATTTGAAATAAACAAAAAAAATTACAATATTTGTATGTCGTATATATTTAATCAAAATTCGATTATTAAAAAACTCGAAGCTGGTAATGTACGTTAATCATCCTGGAGTATCTTATTTTATAATACGTATTTCAATTCAAGGTATCTTATATTTGATTTTGAATACATACGAAAAGTATTTTATTCCTTAAGAAAAATACGGGTTTTCATATTGAATAGCGAATAATGATTATTGTATTTGATTAGTAGGTATTATTATAAAAAATGCATGATTAATCTAACCTAATTCAAGACATATTTTTTCGAATAATTTAAAAAAAAAATATTTCACAAAAGACTTTAGGTTATTACTATATGGATCTTTATTATTATAATATTATAATTCACTTATTGTAAATTGCAATACAGTATTTAATTCATAATCGAAAAACGGAAAGCGAAAAGCATACTAAATTACTAAATTACTAAGTAACATATTGCTTTAGTTATAAACTAAACACGTAAGTCATATCTAAAAACTATGATTTTTAAAACGAAATCACTAATGATAGTTATAACGTTTCGTAAATAATGGCATAGGATTTCAATTATATTCAGGATGAAAATTTCGCATTCGATGATCCAAATGTAGGATTTATAATATATTGTATAGTAGTCTGTTGTACATTTTTTTCTATGAGCTTTCCATAGATTTAATATTATTATCTGGGATAATTAAAATCATTAATTAAATTCAAAATTAGAATAGTATTACTGAATTTGATGAAAACGTATATGATTCTTTCGCGAATTGCAAATCAGTAAATCAATTCAGTAAATTTTACAAAGTCCAAGACTACCATCATCTCGTATATAACAGTGACCTTCAGACATTTCCGTATAAAGAACTTGGTGTATTATTATCATTTTTTATTTAATTTTTTTAATGAAAATGTAATTCCAATCACGTCAACAATAATAATTCAAACTAAACTCATTTGTTCGTGTAAACAAATTGCTCTATGTAATTTTATCAAAATGATTTGACATCATTAATATTTAATAATACACTATGACTGTTTGTATATTTTTATGAAAATTATATTTATATTTTTAGAATAAATATATATATATATATATATATATTTCTATAAAAAAATATATTAATGGTTTATCTTTTGTGTTGTTTTTTTATGATAGTTTATAAAAAGTATTTTATTCGAAAAACTAAATACATACTTGAAAGATAAATGTTTGTGAACTAACTCATGAATATATATATATTACATTTATTTTAAATTAATGATTAATTAAGTTTTCAATAATTTAATTATTCTGCAAATCATGTTATTCTCGTATATGTATATATAATCATATTATTATTATTATTTTATAGTACGTTATAGAATTTAAATACAAAAAAATTAAAAATATAGCTAGATAATATATTAAAATACATTTCTTTAAAAGAAACATTTTGGTATTAAACTTAGTAACGAAAAATACAATTTTTGAGGGTTGTTTACTTTAAAATTAAATTTAATAAAAAGCCAAAATGTTTGTTTCTAATACTAATTCACAATGCACATTGGGGCCAATGGTGTAGGTCACCATCTGGCATCTACATTGCAGTATATACAACTAGATACACATATTTGATGAATAATAACCAGGAACCATGTTAAATGTTGATGGTAACCTAACTCTAAACACTCTACAAAAGGAAAATTTACTTATACATTTTTTTCTTCAGATTTACATATTTTTATTTAAGTTTTATATCTATGATTAGTAGTAATGCGCAATAGAGCACGTCGATAACATTTAGGTATTTAAAGTATCTGCTTTTTTTGTGTTCGTTGTTAATTAGTTAACGATGCAATGCAGTTATACACTTATATAATCGTACATAACCTCATTTGTTAAATGATTACGTAATTTACAATTATTTGCATAAACAAATTTTTGTCCAGGTCAATAAAACTATACCAGAAAAATTGACAAACGGCATCCAGGTCGGAATTAATTACAGACTGTGTTCCACGGAAAGGGTATGTCGACTGATTTAATTTATTTTTCACCGGAAATATTATTTTGATTATACCGTTTTCACGTTGGCTATCAGTTGGAAACGTACAAAAACGAGCCGATACAATTGTTCAAACTACGACAGCCTGGTGGTATGGGATCGGAATACAACGGCCCGTGGTCCAGGGATTCTGATAATTGGGATGACGTTCCGCACAAGGAGAAAGAACGTATTAATGCTATTCATCTGATAGAAGGGGAATTTTGGTATTTTTTCTATAACGTTTACATAACAAAAACACGAGGAAACAATATACAACAATTTTAATTTTTAGGATGAATTATAACGAATTCGTAAAAACATTTACGCACGTAGAGATGGTGCATTTGGACAGCGATACTAGCCGAGATGAACCGTCGTTGCACCATAAGAGAACGTGGCAAATGCGTCTTCACCAGGGAACGTGGCAAAGAGGAGTAACGGCTGGAGGGTGTCGTAATAATCCAGGTAATAACGTTTAAAACTGGGTTTTCACATTTCACGTATTTGAATTTGTACTAATGTTCCTAACTCGTACGTGGTTGTTTTCAGAAACTTTCCACATTAATCCGCAATTGCATTTGATTTTGAGCGAAATGGAAGAAGTAGTCATTTCATTGAATCAACACAGTATTATGGAACCAAAAGTGATCGGTTTCACGTCGTATTCACTACCGAAAGCATGCATGGACTCCACGGGTAAAGAGTTCTTCAAGAAAAACAAGTCTCTGGTCAATTCGCAATACACTAACAGCAGACAAGTATGAGAACATTAACGATGCGAATTTTCATAAAAAAAATCGTATAATCTATTCGAATTCTATGTATATGGTTGTATTGTTTCGTTCTAGGTGAGTCACAGATGTTTTTTAGATCAGGGAGGATATTTGATAATACCTACTACGTTCGAACCTGGTCAAGAATCAGGGTTTACAATGAGAGTGTATTCGAGTAAATCGTTAAAACTCAAGTAAGTAACTTGTATTATGAAATCGAAATGGAATCGTATAAATTAACGCGAAGGATTTTTCAGGTTACTTGACACGGTTCCTTTGCTATTGAAATCGGCAATAATGAAGGTATTTAATTATTTGTTATTCTGCATACATGTTGAGATGAATAAGAACCAAGTTAACTAATAATTTTATTGTTCTAGGCGCCGGTTAATTTGGATGGAAAAACGTTCGTTCAGTACGAATCAGTATTTCTACAATTGGCTGATGAACACAGAACGGTAAATGCGTTCGAACTTCAAGAGCTTTTAGATGCTTGTCTTCCAAATGGTAAGCATTTAAATGCATCTACGTTCGATTTTAAATAAAACGATATAATCGAGTGTGTTTACAGATTATATAAAGAGTTGTGCTAGCATGGAAGTCTGCCGACAAGTAGTTATAACACTGGATGTGAGTTTATTTTTATTGTTATTTAATCATAATTTCATCATAATTTGCTACAAAGTCTTTATTTAGTTATGTTAGAATCTCTACACTGCAAAAACTAAAGATTTAACAATTAATTGATTGGCTATAACATTATAGTTTTTAAAACTATTATTATGTAAATTATTATCTATTTTCATTCTGATTTCACCTACTTTTCGATCGTAATGCGATTTGTACGAAATTATTTGATTTATAAAAACATTAAAATTAGCATTTTTTAACATAGAAGAATTTGATAGAAAAATGACTTTAATTTAGAAATATATCTATAATAATTATTGAAATACAATTTTTTACTAGGTTTCATTTTTACAATTATGAGTTTGTTTTATTTATAATTTTGGAAAATTGTTATTATTAATATATTTATTCGATACAAAGGGTCCTAAGAAAATTTTATAAATCTATATCTATACGAGTATATTTGGCAGTAGTACTTTTTCTATTAGAATTTAAAATAAATCTAATAAGAGACTCTGAGGCAAATATATTTTATATAATATATATATGTATATTATATTATTATATAATTATTAATTTTGTTACTTAAAAATGTATTATATTTTTTTAATGCGTACAGAGCACGGGCAACGGACGACTAAAATTTAACGATTTTAAAGATCTGATGTGCAGCCTCAAGTATTGGCAGACGGTGTTTAAAAATCATTCAAAAGACAAGACTGGCATCCTGAAAGCCGAACGACTGAAGGACGCACTATACGAAGTTGGTTTTCAAGTCAATACTGACGTATTGTCCATACTCATATTGAGATACATGAGAAAGGACGGCACTCTTAGGTTTGGCGATTTCGTGTCGGCCATTCTGCACCTAAGTATTGCGTTCAATTTGTTTGAATCCAAGGATCCTCTCCTTAATGGTAACATTAAACTGAATCTCGCCGATTGGCTTAAGTCTGCGTTTGTGTGCTGAAGCAAAACGGTTTTTGCTCAATTCAAATGTATTTAAAATAAAAGCTTAGCAAATTATGATAATTTTCGTAACTTCCACGACTGTAAACTTTTAGTTTTTTAAAATATTTTTGTTACAAATACAATGTGACTTTATAATATTTCATACATTGTTTTTGAAATTATTAGGGCTCGAAATTCTAGTTCTAAGTTTTATATGTCATTAATTATCTTACGAGAATAGTTGATGATATATGTTTTGGAACAACATGTATCGTTACTGTGTAAACATATTGATCGGCTTTGTTGATGTAGTTATATACATTATAGTTTATTATAATAAATTAAACATTTTATTGTGAGTTTTCTTAAAATATTACTAAATTGTTAAATATGTTACAGTATTTTAAGTATTGTTTTCTGTATAAGACCATTATATAAATTATTTAAAAACAACTCATATACATATTATATAATATAATAATTTATTTTGTAATTAAATATTTTTATTTAGTATATTTATGCGAAAAATACTTAGGCAACTAGGAAAATACCTATTTCATTAGGAAATTGTTAAGTTTTTCTATTATAATTATCATTACAATTATTATTATTATTATTAAAAGTAAAACAAGAGTATTTTATTTTATTATTTTATTAAATGTCTATTCCACAAACTAGTTAAGTAGTTTTATTTTATCTGTAGTACAAAATTTAAATTAGGTACTAATATGTTGGGATACTTCAAAGTCATAATTTAAAACAAGTATTTTGAAAGTAAAAGAAAAACTATTTAGATTCATAATTTCATACAATTTATATTTGACTAAAAAACTAAATATGTTTTTAGGTACCTATAATCATTGGTTTTATAATATCATTATGAAATCAATATTAGACAAAAATAACATATCCATAGTATTAGGAGCCATAGTACCAATATTAGGCAACCTACAAAATTGTATGTTACATTTCGTTACATCGTTTTATTTTGTAATAAAATTTATAATGTGTACCTATAAAGTGAGTTAATTAAACAACTTTTACGAGAATGTTAAATAAATATTGTTCACATATTATTTTCAATTTTAGATTCTGAAAGCAACGACCAATGCATTGGTTTACAATGATATTTTATTTTTTATTTGTTTATGTCTGAAAGCATTACGTAACTAGGAGGGGGACTTGAGAAAGCTTAGCCCAATATAAAGCAATTTTAGTCCTCCCTAAAATATTTCGATGTTTTTAGTTTTTATAATATGTGTGATTATTATGTTTATTAGACTAAAGAACTTACCCTTTTAACTAAAAAATCCTAGTTATGTTTTTGTCTAAAAGCACGATTTCGGGTAGAAATTTTTGGTGGTCTGATCACCACAAATATGGTACGCTTTTGATAGAAAATTGCATCTAGTTGGTACTTTATTTAGCTCATTTTTCAAATTTCTCAAAAGTTTTTCCTTTGGAGAAGAGAATCTACCAAAAAATGTCGGATAATCGGCATTTATTATCAATAAATATATTGAATATTATGAAAATGAAAAGCGAAGAAATTACTAAACACCTGGAGCTAAGTCCTAATGTTAAAAACTGCATTAGTTATCCCAAAGTATTTAACATCAAATGGTATCATCATGGTAACCGCAATTTTGACGTTTTTCCATTATTTTTTGGTAGTTTTTCTTCTCCCGAGAAAAAACTTTTGAGAAATTTGAAATATGAACCAAATAATTAAATAAAGTACCAAGCAGATGCAATTTTCAACCAAACGTAACCAAACTTTACTTGTGGTAATCGAACCATTATTTTTAGTTATTACCCGAAAAAATGTTTTAAAATAAAAAAAAAAACCATCTTTGTAAAAGCAATTTCTCGCTTCACCTAGAATCTAAAAGTTATTAAAAAATTATAATGCAATTTTTGATAGCATACAATTTTTATTTACTTATATATAATAATTTCTTTAATATTTCGTAATATTAAAAATAATTATAATATTCTTTAATTTACCATTAATGTATTTTATTTTTATAATAATAAGGTACCTTCGTACCTTATTAGATGCAATCATCAGATAAATTAATTTTAACGCCTACTCCAGAATGATGAAAATTATTGTCTCTACTCTCTACTAGGTATTGTTTTATTTTAATCTGTTCAAGACTGGTTATTAACGAGTTAAAAATTTAAAGTTAAATTAATTTCTATTAAGTTATACACCGAGTTGCTTTATCAAGTAGGTATCTATTAAATTATAATTTAACGAGTTCAATTTTTTTCAAAAATTACGTTATTTCTTAGTTTATTATTTTTTTATGTGATTAAATTAAATAATATAGACACTTTTATCTATTATTAATATTTTTTTTTATTTGCAACAATAACAGTTTTATATTTAAAAGTTTTTAATTTGTCAATATATAATATATATAAATATAATACAAATTAAACATAAACGAAAATATATATATTATCATTGATTATAGAATATCTATGCTGTAATCATTATAATTATTAAATAATATTAAATATTTATTATTAAACATTTTTAAATTGTTAAACTTTTTAACAAATTTAAATAACTTTTATTTTCATTTAACTGTTAATTGTTTGAGTTAAAAATAATTTGTTACTTTTAATTTAACTTAAAAATTTGAAGATTATTTTTATTTCACAAGTTAAAATAACAATCTTACCAATAATTAATAAAATTACATAAATTATTCAAGAAAACAACTATAAATCTATAGTTTTAATTATATTTATTATTTTATATTATGGCTTTTAATATCGTATTGTGTATTGGTACAAATAAAAACTGTTTTAATTTAAGTGGAAAAATTTCGTTGCTATGAGGTTTGAATTTTGACACACCATTTCTTAATATGGTATGATTCTATTTTTTTATTTTCTAATTTTTGTTACATAATTAAGTATATTATTATAATAATGATCGCTTTATGTGATAAGTGTGAACAACACAATGTTTTTGGCGTTTTATTATCGATTTTTTTGAATTTGAAAAATTATAGATTTAATAAACTGAACTGTTTAATTTCGGGGGATAGGGATTTTTTACATAATATAAACGTGTTTTTATTTGTTTAATTTTGGATAGTATGTATACTTTTTTACTAACTAAACACGATCAATGAAGCGTCAGTACTATTGAAACATTAGCCAGCAGTATGGGGTTGGACTTGTAATTTGTATACTAGATTATTGTATAACAGCAATTGCAATGTTATGTCCAGAGAGTTTTGTCATTTTGTATGATATGATTCACTACAAGAAGAACGTTTAAATTCTGGAAAGTAATAATAATTACCAGGGGCACCATTTCAGTATTTTATAGGAGGAGCGAAAATTGAAGCAGGCCAAGTATTACGCCGATTAGACTAATTTTGTTTGATGTTAAAATTATGTTAGTAACTGATAATTTCATTTGCGATATTTTTTTAGGGATGTACAACGTTTTTTAGTAATACTTTTTTAAACATATATCATAACTGCTAAACAAACCACAAAATGGTACAAATATACAAAAGTACAATAAATCTATGATATTGTAGATTATGATTTTCTTTACGTTATCATTATGTATGGGCGTGATAAAATACGTAAAAAAATAGGGGAGCCCATCCTGCTCCCCCCTACCAAATGGTGCCCCTGATAATCACAATACTTCGCTTTGTATAACAAATTAAGTACTATATATCGTATATAATGGAATACGATTATACTTAGGTGCCCATAAAAATTATCATTTGGTATATTGATTAAAACTCAGAAGTTGATTTTTTAAATTTAACGCAAAATTGTAAATTCTTTTTCATTTTCGCAATACAAAACACGGGTAATCAATGTGCGGTAACTGATACCCTTCGTAAAAAAAAAAAAAAAAATATTCACAGATATATAATATTATGAGTTCATTATCAATTGTAATGAAACTTTAAATAATAATAGTCAGGTGTTTTATTTAAAATTGTTTGTTTTATAATTATTGTTCCCTCCAAAATATAATTCTCATTACATTTAATATAATGCTCGTTAGGCGTTATGGCTTTTTTTAGCCAAAATAATAGTCCTCTGATTGTATCTGTAATATAATCAATTCATACATAATCAAATTTATTAAAATTAATTTTTTTATAATAATCTAATAAGAGTTATGTAGTTTTATTGAGATTCTTGAATATATATAATTATAGATTTTAATATTGGTTCGATGGTTCCAGTGCATAATTGTTAGCATAAAAAACGATTTTAAAAAATTCATTTTAAATTAGTGCCTACTCAAGTAGGCATATAAACCAACTATCAAATTTAGTACAGCATAACTTTTTACTGTAACATGAACCATCTTCACATACGAATCTGCAAATAACTTTACATAGTGTTACTTATTTTAAATTATTCTTATATTAATCGTCCAGTTTATCTTGGTATTTAGTTACTGTTGAAATAAAAAAATTGTCATGTCAAAAATGTGGTAACTCAAGTGTGCTATTACTTAACTAGTAAGAATGACAAATCTTTAACTCAAAGTTTAATGTAAGTATTAGAACTGTCATACGTCTCGGATTGGTCAGAGCACTACCAATTTTCAACTAAGTATCCCGGTGTCCAGAGAAGTTTCACGGTACAGTGAAATGTACCAATTTATACGTTTAGTTGTTAAAATCTTATTTTGAAAGTTGGTTAGTACTAGTTTATTTATATTTTTAGTAATAATATATTTAATTTAAAAATATTGCATCTTTGGTTTCTGATCTGACTATGGATGTGCTCAATGGGCGTTTTATGGGATTTGAATACTATATGAAAATATAAATGAATATGTACATTTTATAATAAAAAAAAAATGGAAATATCAATTGTAGGCGTTCCTCTTTCGTCTTTTCGGTCCTCGGAGAAATTAGTGGTTTATTATAATTAAGATTTGAATGCAATAATATTGCATTAGAAAATACGATTCTGACCGAAACTCAATATATTACAATACACTATACTAATAATTAATTCCAAAATTTTACCTCACTTATATACTATCTATTTTAATACTTAAAAAAATTTTCAAGTCCCTACGATCAAAACTCAATTAGTTATCACGAAATTAAAAAAATTTATATAACAGAAATCGTAATTTTGCCAAATTTTTCGCCATTGTTTGGTAGTTTTTCTTTTCCTAAGGAAAATCGTTTAAGAAATTTGAAAAACGAGCTAAATAAAGTTCCAACTAAACACAATTTGCTACCAAAAGCATACCCGATTTATGGTAACCAGACCATTATTTCAATCCGAAAAAAATGTTTTCATACATCAAAATAAAAAAGAAAAATATATAATATTCAATTCTAATAAAAATATTCAAAATTTAGAAGCTTATAAAAAAAAAAAATTGTCAGCCACGGTTTTCAAAATATTTTGTAAAAATATTAAGTAGTATATGATTAGACTTCGATAAAATTTTCAAAATTTTAAATTGCCAGAAATATTAAACATTTTTGAAAAAAAGTTCAAAGTTCTATACTTAATCAAATAATCAACCAATCCTTTCCAAAATTCTACTACCTGAGTAAAGTTCTATGTTATATTCAAAAAAAATTTCAAGTCCCTACGATCAAAACTCAATTAGTTATCATGAAATTAAAAAATTTTAAATAACATAAACCGCAATTTCATTTTTGGCAGTTTTTCCCCTCCCAAGGAAAAACTTTTGACCAACTAGACACGATTTGCTACTGAAAGCATACCCTACTTATGGTAATCGGACCATTATTTCTACCCGAAAAGAAGTTTTCATACATAGAAAAAAAAACATCTTTGTAAAACAAATACATTCTTCGTTTCGCTCAGAATCTAAAAATAAACAATTTAAATAGAAAAATCAGGATTACAAGGTCTCATGATAATTTGGACGAATTATACATTGATTTTTAATGTATTATTAGTATAATTAAATATATTATTAGTAATTAGTGTACATCATACATACATACATTATGATTTTCAAGATACTTACCATTAAAATCTGATTCATCTAGTAAATTGAAATTAATTGAATCATTTAGTATACTAAAGATAATCGTTTTATTGAAAAGTAATTCAATTTAACGTAAAATTTAATTAAATCAAAAAAGTTGAGATTTATTTCAAAATATACAAACTGTAATCTATCAAACTGTTACAATTTTACAATTTTACAATTTACATTGTAACTATACGCAATAAAATATACTATATACATATATATAATAATAATAATTTCACAACTAAAACTATTATAAATGTAGAATGATTTTTGTTTATTTATCAAATAAGTACTTATTTGATATTTAATAAAATTTTTAAAAAATAATATAGATAGATAGAATAGATATAAGCTCATTTAAAAAGGTGACTTTTGGTAACTGAAAAAAAAGATATAAAATAAAAATATTTTATTCCAAGTATGCATTTAAAATGTGTTTAAATTACACATTCGAATACATCAAAAGTAAGTGAATAATTTTAATCAAATAATTTACAAGATTGATAATAAATTAATAACTAATTAGAAATTATATATTTATATGTTTACAGATTCCTATTGAGATTTATAAAATTTATGAATTTTAATGTAGGTACTGGTTTTTAATTCTACATTGAGAAGTGAGGAATGAGGATGTACATTTGAATTTAATAAACAATACACTAATACAATATGGTCTTTTAAACTATAGGTGTCAATAAAACATGTATGGTTTTTAAAACATTTATACTTGAAAAACATCAAATCAAAAATATGATTTATATCTATTTCATCTAATATAATAATGAGAATATTAAATTTATAACCTTAATTATTTATAAATTTTAATTTCCTGACTACAATGTAATATGCATTTATTAAAAATGTTAGGTTATGCCTTCCATTCGGTTTACACATGTCAATTGTATTATTTGTATCTACTCAATTAAAAAAAAGCGGGAAAGTCGATTCTGGAAGTCATAGGTATAATATATTAATTACTAAATAATTTAGATACTTATCACATTATTCTATAATACTCTTACTAAATTTTGATATTTTTTGATATTTTGGATCAGATAAAAAAATAAAATTTCTACATAATCGTATAACTATAAAACTATAATCTGATATAATTACGTATGTTATAGTTACTTATATTAGAATATTAATAAAATACATTAACTGCCATAAAGAGAGTAGATTTTTGTAGCTACTTTTCATGTCATATAAACTTTGCACATTATTGATAGTTTTTTTTTTATACATATATATATATATATATATTTGAGTTATAAAATAATCAATAAAAAAGTAATTATGATTTTAAAATGTTTAAAATAGATAATACCGATTTTAATAATATTTTATAATATTATTTAAATATAGTTGAAGTGTTATGTTATATTTCCTAGTCAGTGGCTTACCTAAATAGTTATTATGGGGGGGGGGGGATTAAAATAAATTTTAAACTAAATAATCGTTAACGTATTTAAGTAACTAAGTATACATACATTACATATTATATTTATATTCAAAGACAAATATTTTTCGTGTCATATGAGGAGTGCGATTACCCACATACCTCTCACCAGAGGTAAATTACTACTCCTAGCTTACATTCAATTTATAATGCATTTAATAAAAATTTTCTATTGCTATTAAATATTAAGTAAATAAAAACATTAATATATTTTTAAAAGTTTTCCATAGTTAATCAACAAATAATGTTATTGTAATAATATAATATAATATATTGTCCCTTATCCAAATCATACGTCATACACTATAATTATCAATTATTTATAATTTAGCTAAATAATCTGGATGAATTATTTAAATTTATGTAGCATAATATATTTTTAATAATCTTACAAAGGCTTGACATTTGTTGGATTTTTTTCACTATTAGGTACATTATAATTATATTAGCATATAATAATTATTATAATATAATATTTATATATCTATATAACCTATCTTAATATCTTATACATTTCAATATGAAATAAAAAAAGTCATAATAAAATGTTTAATAGTTTTTATGTATATCATGCAATTAAATTGTTATCGATATATATTTAAACTTTAAAATACAATTTTATAAATTTGATTAATGTTAAAGATCAGATAAAACGAACTAGAATAATTATTACTTTCATCTGAGCATTAAATATATTTCCATTGGTTTTATAATATTAAATATTATAAAATTAAAATAACTTATTACTTATAAGTAGTACATCTTTTTAAAAGACAACAAGTAGTCATTTTTATACCAATAATTCATTCATTCCCTGCAATATTTTTTTAGAGTCGAGTGGTTTTATCTTTTATTTATTTTAAACATAATGACGGTTATATGGAAGTAAATATATACCTATTAAATTAAAATCTCAACGAATTGCAATGAATATGTTCCAAATTACACAAAAAATCAGAACCACGTTAGTCCATTTATTATTTGTCACTATATCAGAAATATAAAACTAATTACCTGAATATTAAAAATTGTATGAAGACCTAAAATAAATATAAATGTTTAAAGTTTTATAAATTCTAACGTTAAAGACGTACGTTATAATGTGTATTGAATATATGGTTAAATATCTACGTCAGTAGGTAATTTTATAAATAATCGGTAATCTATGATTATATTATAATTACAATTGATTGTTTAAATAGGTACAACAAATTAATATTATAACATCTAGATTGCGATGTGCTAAGTAAGTGTAATTTTATAAAATTTAATTGATATGTGGCGGGACTGTCAGTCGAAAATGTCCTTAGGACATTTTCCTGTCTAATTTATCTGAGTCTGCCACACATATACATAACATAGTGAACCAAAATTGTTTAATTTGAATGCATAATGATATCATATTAATCTTACTTGTACTATTTGTATTATTGAATAAGTTATCTAGTAATACATTAAATTAAATTTTTTTTCTTAATATAAGTAAATTATAATTATTAATGATTTTAGTTGATTAAATAAGGCTAGACCAAACCTGGTTAATCCCTAACCTGGACATACTTATATAATTATAATATTTCATTGTTTAACGATTTAAAAACAATGTATGAAACATAAAAACTCTACGTAGTGCTAACATGGATTCCAATCACCCAATACTATAGGTACATGGATAAAAGAGGAGTTTAGGACAAAGGGATGGTGAACAGAGACTAAAAACATATTTAAGCTGTATGTATTGTAACAACGAAGATACTGGGGAAAAATGACTTAGATCTAATCCATGGTTTAATTTGATTTGTAAAGAAGCAATACATAGAAGACAATTAGTAAGGCTACAATGATCAAAAGATACAAGCAACGACGAGAATTTTCAAAATTTAGAACTAGGCAGGGGAAAACAATCAGTATTTTAAAATGAGAAAATAGAAAGTACATACTGAACATAATGAACAACACGGAACTAGATTATAAGACGCATAGGTTTAGAGATATGTACATACGTGTAAACAACTTCCAAGGTAATCTTTAGGTTTACTAGAAGAATTCTAAGACGTTGGTATAATCCGTATATTATATATTTTGAAAAAGTATCAAATAGGAAATAAGTATAAACAAATATCAATCAAATTGATTTTTTACAATTTAATATTATTTCTTATTTTACATAGAAATGTGTTGAATAATCGGGAAAAGGACACTTGTAAATAATGTTATAGCTATGGTTTTATATACGTAAATAATCAATAATATTAAGAAGATAAGTGAAGGCATTTCCTACCTACCTATTTTCTATAATATATATAGTTAACAATATATTTTGAATATCCTTATTAAACTGTTAAATTATTATAAATTATGACGACAGAAATATAATAAATAAAAAAATATTCTTAAAAATTGACGTTTTGATTACATTAAGATGTAGATAAATATAAATTCGAATAAAAAAATAGTATTTAAAATGTCCATCTTTAAATATCGCATAACTTAAAAAAAAAATAGTTTTTATTTCAATTTTTTATGAGTTTTTCTCTTTAAATAAGTATAAGGGAATATTATAAGCTGTTGCTTCACTAATAATTTTAAACAAACTGCAATTATGAATTATGTAATATCATTGATTTTATAACACGTATGTTATAAAATCAATGGTAATACTAACGTTATTTCATTATTTAAAAGTCTTGACTATTTTAAAGCATATCGCAATGATACCACTGAAACCTATTTTCATAATATTATACATTTCGTAATAAAAATATGTGATAAATTAATATTATTATCTTTAACAAGTAACAACATATATTGACATATTTTACAAGGAAACTGATTTTTCCACGTATTTCGAGAATAGATCACAAGCAGATCATAGGCCATCGTTAACACTAGATCCCGAAACAAAAATTAAACAATAACACGATAGAAACACTTGAATTCGTAATTCGACGTTCAGGTAAATATTTTTTTTTTAGGCGTGTAAAATTAAGAAACAAACAAATTACTATGAAATTATTATTTATATATATATATATATATATATATCAGAGGTGGCCAAAAGTTCACGTGCTCTATGATGTTAATGTAAATGTCATATAAAAGTAATAATTTTATCTAAAATATGATTATAAATTTATTTAAGAAATATTTTATAACTACGAATACTATTATATTATATATTTTATTTATATATTAAAATCATATGCCGTGTTTACACTAGAGAGAAAAAACAAAAAATAAAAACGAAACAGCAACAATGTACATTTTTAAAATTTGGCGATAAATATGAAACAGGAACAAATTGTAAACATTAGTTTACACCAAAAAAATAAAAATAGAAACATTTAAGAGACAATTCTTTATGTTTTCTTTGTTTATTTAGGGGTATTTACACTGATAACGTTAACAGGTTACAAATTTATTTATCAATTATCTTATATAGAATTTGTGGCGTAAACCCTTCTGTTTACACCAAGTAGACAAAAGTTGCCGAAAACAAAGACAAAACATTTTTGACCTTTGAAGTTTACCGCCTTTCGAGCGTACACGAGAATGTCGACAGAATTACAAACATTGTGTCGTCAGTTTGGATAATATCGCGGAATTGTTTTCATTTTATTTCCTTTTTGTCACCGATTTGTCCGTAAACAAAATGTTGCTGTTTTGTCGGTCTAGTGTAAGCCCGATAATACAATGATTTATTTTTAAAAATTATACAATTAACTATACGATTAATTATAGCAAATACTTATTAACAATACAATGAGTGTATTATAATAGTCATTTGAATATTAATTACGTTATATATGTTTATATTTTATATCGTTTTTAGTTAGTTTTGTTTTAGTAGCATTATATTATTCGAATAACAGTTAATAATTTTTTTTTTTTTTGATAATAATAATATTACACTAGTGAATAATAATATTAAATATTTCTCGCATCAATTTTAGATTCTGAGCGAAGCGAAGGATGTATTGGTATTACAAAGATGTTTTTTTTTATGTATTGTAATTATATGAACACACATCATTTTAAAAAAAAAATACGTCTTTTAAAATAACACTCATACTACACACACATATTTTAACATTAGTAAAGAACATTAATACATGTATAATAAAGCGACTCTGGCGCCGTCGGAATACCGTCACATTTACGTACAATTTAAAATAATCCCTTTTATTAAGACTATCATGAACTAATATAATAAAATAAGAAACACAATATAGTCGGCGTTTAATAGAAAACTATGAAATCAACACGTTCGACTTTCTACACGTATTAAATTCCTTTTTATCGGCGGATCATAGAGTCCCACATAGTCGGCATACACTGTTAATTTCTTTATTCATATTAAATGGCCCTGCCGACTATAGTGTCGTCGAATCCCATTCATTAGTTTTAACCAGGTAGACATTTTTCAATCGATCCCCCTGGATCACATTTTTCATAAAAATCCTTTAGTCAGTCGTACAAGACCAGTCAGTCGTACAAGACCAGTCAGTCGTACAAGACCAGTGAGTCGCACCTGATCAGTCAGTGCAACTAGACCAGACAGTCCAGCAAGACTCGCCAGACCATTCAGATCGGACTTTTTTCTAACACCAGTCTCCCTACATATCAACAAAGAAAATCCAAACGATATTCCGACGATAGCCAGAGCATTCCGAATAAAGTTACATACAAGGTGTTTTGATTTCTATCCTTATTGTAATATATATAATAGTGGTGTTCCATAAGGTAAGAATCACTTTTTATGCTTTGTTCAGGGTCTTTTCATTAATTTAAGAAGTCCGCATTTTAATACTTTTCCAATAAACCCATAGCCAATAAAATTATATTTAAGTTACAAGTGGAACACGAGTCCACGCTTTGTATGATTTTAGTGAGTTAAATTGGAGAAAATAAATTTTAATAATTAAAATAAAGAAACGGAACAAGAAGTCCGTACACAGGTATAGATTCTGGATACTCTCGAACCTATTACCCCGAAACCCTTCTTATATAAGTAGGAAGGTAAGAGCACGATCCTACAAACAACACAACTCCTCACTCACTCCCTTCTCCTCACTCCATTCCCTACTTCACTCTCCCCACCTTTCCATTCCCCTTTTTACCGATTACATTTTATTTTTATATTTTTCATTCTATTTTAGTTTGTAATTTTCGTGTTATTACAGTATAAAGACACTTTTTTGACACTTTATTTTCTAAATACGTTTAATATTTCCTGCAATTTATAGTTTATTGGTTTGAAAATGTTATCGAAGTCTAGACATATACAACTTAATATTTTTACAAAATATTACGGTAATCGTAACTGACAATTTATTTTCAGAAGATTTTAAAGTAAAAGTTCTTTAAAATCGGCAAAATTACGGTTTCATTATTTTATTTCTTGATTACCAATTAAGGTTAGATCGTAGGAAATTGAAATTTATGAATGGATTATCAATAAAGCATGTATAAATATATTGATTTTCGTTCAGAATCGTATTTCTAATGCAATATTATTGCATTCAAATCTTATGTATAATAAACAACTAATTTCTCCGAAGACCGAAGGGACGAAAGAGGAACATCCATAATAGACATTCCCACTTTTTTAGGATTGAATGTGCTTGTAATTAAAATTTGAGATTTTCGTTAAAATTATTTATACTTTATTTATTTGTTTATTTTATTTCTTCATAATAATTTTCAAATTTATTTAGATAACACTAAAAAATTATATTAGTATCGTAATTATGTGGGATACATTTCATAAGCTAACACAAAACATCATTGAACAGATCATTTATTGTAATAATATAAATTACATATAAATTTATTTTAATATCGTTTTTAGTTTTAATATATTATTCGAAAAACAGTTAATTATATTATTCCTAATTAATTAATTAGGAATTTATTAATTTATTAATTAATTCTAATTAATTAATTAATTAGTTAATTATTTTTATTCCTTTATAATTTTACTCCAGTAAGCTTATGTTATGAAACATTATTGGATTACTGCACCATTTCACAGGACTACTTATGTCTGTAATTAAAATATAAGGTTTTCGTTATAATTAATTTTCATATTTATTTTGATTAGAATAAAATCCTATATTAGTATCGTAATTGTATATGTTCGTAATAATTATAAACTAATACAAATCATCATTAAACATATAATTGTAAATATAACATTATATTTTTTGTAATCTGCTTTTGAAAAAAAAACGTAATTTAGTAAATATGATAAGTTATATAAGAAAATTAATAGTTAAGGTAATTTATAAATTGTAAACATTTTTAACATGTACCGAATATTGTATGTTAATTTAGATTTTAGTGATTAATTAAGACTTAAGTAGAGTTTTAAATTGCATTTAAATATTTCATATGATTCAGTCATAATATATTAGTATCGCTATATCTCACTTGTCTATCACGACGACTCACTATTTCCAATTTATTTATCATAATATAACTACCCGAAACATATGCAATATATCGGTTTGAGTTAAAATAATTACGAGTATCGATAAAGGCGCTGATTGGTGAACCACTCTCACCGACATAGGTTCATTCTAGTTTACTGTAATCCAACGCGTTTTTAATATATACATTGTATCAAATTATTGTTTATATTTAGGTATATATATATATATATATATACACGTGTAAATTGAATATTCAATTAATACTGTAAATCGCGTTTTGGAGTGTTACCTATTAGCGGGTTAACGAGAGAACGCAACAGGGTGGCGAAATAAGCCCTTTTTTTCACGCAATCCCACAATTCTACCAGTCGAGTCACCGCCTATTGTACACCAACGATGGAGAAATATGACTACAAAACCGCGAAGCTCGGTCGATTCCATGCACGAATATATTGCGTTTTCTCAGTTGCCCGGTTATACAATTTTTGAAACTTAATTCCCACAAAAGAGTATTATTATTCTAATAAAATAAATTGTTTTTTTTAACATTTCTAATTAAAACATAAGAAAAATGTTTGCAAGTTAGGTTAGGTAAGGTTTGTATTAAAGTATTATATAAGATTATAACAATAGTAGAATAACTATTACGTACGTTTGTTTAAATGGAATACACTGTTCAAACGTATATAACAGTGGTACATCTTTCCGCATGGATCTAATAGGATAATATAATACGTTATATTATAATTTGAGAATTTTTCATTTTGTTGGTAAAATAAGTTAAAGAAATGAATTAATTTCGTCTTTAAATTCTCGAAAGTACAAGACTATTTAATAATATTTCAGATTGAAAATAGTTATTATTTATATCATTTAATTGAACAAATCACAATTTTTATTTTTGTATATAGAGAAATATATGCAATCTTCAAATTATAAATTAATATTTCATTATTTCCTTATCAATAACAAAATTACTTTGATTGATTTTATACACATTGTATTTTGAATTTCACATGTTTTTAAAAATTATTTAAAATTGTATGATCGAAGATCAATAAAATTAATTGGGATCATTGATTATTTATACTAAGATAAATATACATTTAACTTGGTTAGTTGTTATAATACATGTAATAAATTTAATGTTATGTTGTTCTCCACAATTAAAAAATATATTATATTAACTATTTTTGAACAATTCTCTATTAATCATATGAATTTGATTCTAATATTATTTTTTTTCTTTCATTATTAATATTTATTAATCCTACGATAGCATGATACTTAACGTAATTTATAGAATACTAATCTTTTAAAATGTAAACTATTTTTTCTTACGTCTCTCAAGATGGTTGTTAGTTATTAAAATTTAATAATTTTATGTTGACATATCAAAAAGTTATAAATATAATTTATACATTAAAAAAACTTACTATCTTTTAAATCTAATTCAGCTAGATAATTTAAATTAAATTGCTTTAAATATATACTTCAACAATAAATTGATTGAAAGAAAAAATAATGAGCAACATTTTGAAAAATATGAAATCCATCTCTTAGTGTCATGCAATCAATTGTAATTCCTATACTAATCATACATGTATTTTTACTTACTCCAATGATATAGCATCAAATAAATGATTTCCATTACATCATTTTGGTCTAATAGAAAAATATGTTTTATACATTTTTATTTCATGATTTATCACGAAACAAAATATTATTAATCTTTACATAGACATAGATAGTCAACGATAACTATAAAGACCACACCTCAGTCCATGGGCGTTCGTAGGGGTGATGGTGCTCTTCAGCATCATTGTTAGGCTCCAAAATTTAAATTAAACTCCAAGTTGTTGTGCAAAACCAAACAAATAAATAAATTCACAAGAAAAGACAGAAAAACAATTTGTGAGGATTTTTGGTTTGTTCACAGATCTCTGATCGTTTGTTTCTCCGCATCCACGTTATTTTTTAAGGTCACAATAATCGATTTATATAGATTAGCCTATATTATTCAAATACGTTCATTCTTACATATTGCATTATATTTAATTTATGGTTTTATTTGTTTCTACGGTTACTTATAATCCCGAAATAATCTTAAAATACATTTACTTGTATAAAATATATTTATATAAGTTGTAACTTTGATTCACAAATTAAATAGTTATTAAAATACAATTTTTGATTAGTTAGATAAGATTATATTGTTACAGATTTAAAGATTAAGAGTCAATAGTTAAATTAACTTACCATACAAATTCAATTCTTGATTATAGGGAAGTTTGACACTCATTAAATGATCTGAATAAAATATATAACAAACATTAAATAATTAAAACATTTATCACAATTAATAATTTACTTACTCATACATTCTTTAGAAACAAAATTTAAGAATTTATTTTTAATTTAATATTTTTATCTAATGAAGACATATCTAATAATTCATATTACCTTCACTACTCACTAAAATGATAAATAAAAATGGTAATTAAACTCAGAGACTATTTAATTTATTAATAATAACAAATTATATGCAACACAACTTTTGTCTGAGTTATATTATCTTAATGACTGTATATTTTTATTCATAAAGAGTAATCTTAGACTTACATCTTTGTGCATTTTCAAAACACTCTTTGTCTAAATATCATTTTTGATAAAAATTAATAAAAATTTGTTTTAATATATTAAATTACTTATTTTATAATTTAAGTACTCATTAATAATGACCGTTACAATAACAATAATTAGAATATCGTATAATACATTCAAGACCAATATGAGTCATATAGGAATTCTTAATAGTTATGTTTGTAATTGTAATTACGACCATATTTTTCCTATGTGACTTTCCGATTGCCAACTACATCTATTAGTCTAATATCAACCCTTACATATCATCTCATACAGCTTTTAATTTACTTCTTTTACAATAGATTTTGTCGCAGTCGATTTGCTGCTTTGTATGACTCAGGGGTAATAACTGGTGTTCCATGGAGGATCCTTAGATGGTCAATAATGGATAAGGTCTACTAGTTTAGGGTTTCACGAAATTATTATTTATTTATAATAATTTATAATAGATAATAGGATATTATAGTGATAGATCGTTCATTTCCGAAGAGGTAATTATTATTACATATTTGTACTTTCTATTTTTAGGTAATCCATAAATAATTAAAATTTAAAAATCCCTGGTGTAATTGAATCTACATAATTTTGTATATCATTAATTAAAATGACATATTATGTACACAAAGGTTATCTAGGTAAAACATAATCTGGGTATCAACAGAACGTAATGAATCTCATAACACAATATACTTATTTACTAAGGCAAAATAGTGAGCAAAGTCTCACATTTTATTAAACAATGTCTTATTTAAGTTGACCTAGTTTAAAAGGTGACCTAACAAATATGATATTTAACGATAGTTCGATATTAAATAGAATCAACTCAAATATCCTTTCTACCGAATTCTCGTAGCCTCATAATGTTATAACTTGTTAGAATTTCTCAATTATCCCCTCTTATAAACCACACATTTTTTAGACGTATTTTCTCAAATCTTGGCCACTTTATATATTTCTTTTTTTTATCTATTTATTTTACGCTCCCTTTAGTTCTCTTTCATTTTGTCTTTCTGCAATTTTTAAAAAAAATTTTTTATATTATTTCTTATACACAATCGTCCCAACATAATGTTCTTTTATTCTGTGGAATTCTTTTTTTATTTATACTAATAATATCGGCTACTACCAGTGGCATTAATAGTGGGAGGACTATGGGGCTAGAGACTCCCACATTGGACGTATTATAGGTATATTTGTATTACTGAGATTGGATTAAACCTTGACAGTTTGTATTGTATGATGTTTAAATAAATTATTTTTATATTTCTATAATAATGTATTGTAAGATATATTTGATAATTAAATAATTATTATTCTTTTTAAAGTAACCAATTAACTTTTGTTTCATTAAAATTATCTCTTTATGATTGCTAAATTTTACAACCCCCTCCCAAAGAAATCTTGGATAAGACATTGGCTGCTGTCCTAGTTATTTTGTTTGGTACCCTATTTTAAACTTTAATTTATTTAATTGACTTGTTATTTGACTTTTGTCTTTATTTATTCTTTATGAAAAAAGGACACTCTATTCAATGTAATTAATGCACTTTCGCTGAAATGTATAATATATAATATATATTTTTATAAAATTGATATAATTAACACAATATTATATAATTATGTAATTTGAATTTGAAATTTTTACATTTGTATACAGATTGTAATTTAGAAAACATAAAATTTCATAATAATAGGTTATTTTATTTTATTTTACAAATTTGTTTCTAATGTATTATCTCATCTAATTCTATTACATTACCTAATATATCAGAACATAATATAATCAGGGGTTAAAGAGGGGGGACGCAAGGGGACTCAGTCATCCTACCTCTAATGGTGGTTTAAAAGCGTCCCCTTAAACAAATTACACGTTACAAAACGCTCTGGAGACATAAAATTATTTACGAAACGCTTAAAACTATTTGGAGACAATAGTCCCCCCTGTGATTTTTTCCCACTTTAAGCACTTAATATAATATATAAATAATAAAGTATTAAGCTTACACTTCTTGTTACTATACGCTTTATCTAATATAAGAGTAATAAACCATACAAATTGAACATTTTTTTTATTAAAGAATTAACAAAATATTGTGCAGTAGATATCTATGTAATGTACCAAATATAATATAACGTATAATAGCAAATATCCCAAAACTACTAATAAATAATTCAAATAGAAATTTGAAAATGTATGTTTTTTATTTAATTTGTGTAAATAAAATTGTAATTCTTTGACACTTTAAAATAAACATTTTATCTCATCAATCAATTTCGATTTTCGTAATTTGTTCTACGTTTCTTATAGGTCTTATCGTGTTAATATTACTGTTTATAGTTTTTTATATGTCTGAAGTCACATTCAAGTCACTCTTTTTTCGATACATGATAAATTTAAAACATCGACAGCGTCGATAAATCAGATTTTCGAAAAAAACTTCGAAGTTTTTTAAAAACATGTCATAAGAATAAAAAAAAACACTCATCATTTTTAATAAATATTTTTAAGTAATCCGTTACCTTCGATAGAAATTTGCACATAATAATTATGTATCTACTTTATTTTACATATATTTCGAAAATATTTTCCTTTGAAAATTAAGCCAAATTAAGTACAAATTAGCTACATTGCGTTTCACTACAGAATACATTTATTACTTATGGTATTCAGACCATTTTTTCTATCCAAAAATTTGCTTTCAAACACAAAAAAAAATCACAAATTATTGTAAAACCAATACATTCGTCACTTTCTTCAGAATTACAAAAATATAATTATAAAATATTGTATAGAACTAGACTATAAGAGTAATTGCGATTGTTAGTTTTTGTCAAGCACACTAGTTTATTTCATATTTTTAAGACATTAAGCTTACTTACTAATTGTGGAAGCAAACGTTTTGGGATTTACTATTTCTGCCTCTAATTAATAATAACCAATAATATCGTCAATTCAATGAATGTTATTCATATTAAAAAACTAAATGCATGTTAATTAGACTAATGTTAAAGAAGTATATTTTATTTCATTTTATTTTTATTAAATACACTGGATAAACTCTTTTTACAATAATTTTCTCATAAATTAAATGTACAAATAAATGTAAGAGTGCGTTTGATGGTAGATATTAAGCGACACTTTGGGCAATTACTATCACACGTACAACGATAACAGTTAGCAGAAAATTGTGTGACCAGTTAACTTGTACAATGGTCACACAATTGTACAGTACCTACCTAATATTTACGAGTACTAAAAGCTAAGCATTAATTGTAAAACTTAAAATCTTCGGTAGCATGAAGGTAAGCCAACCAGTCAACATTGAATATTTAATGTTTTATTATTAAAGTATATTTTAAAATTTTAACCAGATAACGTTGTTAGAAGTTAGATGCAAATAAAACTATGAAGAATAAATGCAAAAATGATTTTTATTAAGTGTTTGCACTTCACAAGACAAAGAACAATGTAAAAACAAAAAACGACGTAAAAGTAATAAATAACAATATATATACATATATATAGTACGTTCACAGTGAACGACGACGAACTAAAACAGTAATTGTATAATACGAAAATTGAAGAGTACGACCGAATGACGAATGACAGATGACAATAATGGTGGTCTCATAATGCGAAAAATACTAACACACGTTAATAATTTCAAAACAATTATATATTTTAATTAATAAGTTTAGTTTTAATGATATATGGGGGTCCCAAATAACAAATCCATGTTAAGGAATAGGGCGAACAAGAGAGCAATAATATATCTTGATCAACAAACTCAAATGGAATTTACTACAAAGTCTCAAAATAAAACTAAAGGTTTAATAAAGTTTGTAACAAACATATTCAAATGGTCCAGGAGCAAGACTACTACAAAGCATAAATATCATATTTAAAAAAGGGAAAACGTCAATTTAAGATGTTTCTCCTTCGTCTCATCGGTCCTCGGAGAAATTAGTGGTTTATTATAATTATTAAGATTGAATTTAATTATAATGTATTAACAATTTGTTAATATATATTATACTGATAATCCATTCTAATATTTTACCACGAGGGTAAATTACACATGTATAGATTCAAAAACAATTTCAAATTCCTATAGCGATCGAAATTCAAGGAGTTATTTTTTATGATAAAAATTGTCAGTCACATTTTCAAAATATTTTTTATATTTTTTATATATTTTTATTTTAGATTAAATAGTATATGATAAGGTTAGGATAACTGGCTAACTGTTAAATCGAAAATTGCATGTAATAGTAAACATTTTTAGAAAAAATTCAAAGCTTTATTTGCTATATTTAGACAAAAAATCAACCTATCAGTCCAAAATTTTAATAAACGTAAATATTGCCTATGTAAATACTCGAACAAATTTTCAAGTCCCAATGATCAAAACTCAATTAATTATCATAAAATAAAAAATAAAAAATTTCGGAAATCGTTATTCTGTCGATTTATTAATAGTTATTCTTTTTCTAGGAAAAAACTTTGGAGAAATTCAAAATAATAGCTAATAAAATATTAAGATTGTACGATATGCTACCGAAAGCATACTCTACTTGTGATAATCAGACAATTATTTCTACCCGAAAAAATATTTTCATACAAAAAGATAAAAAAAAAAAAAAACATAATTGTAGAAATAATACTTTCGCTCCGCTTAGAATCTAATACAATGATCTATAAAACCAGTAGCGGCTCGTGCATATTATGCCGCATCTCTAACAGAAATGAAAAATAGGAGAAATACATTTGCTTAATAAATATTTCTTTTATTATAAACTTAATAAAATAATAATATATTATTTATTTTATTTTTTATTTAACAGCGGAACAACCCGGGCGAAAAACATGCTGTTCTTCCATAAGAATACTATAAACAACTAGTCTGATAGCGTATAATAAATTATGAAATATAATATAAATACATGATTGCTCACTTTCAGTGATCCCTTTAAACAAATATTCAGCATAACGTCCAAAATCTTGTAAAACAAATTTAAAATCCATAATAACATTATAATTTTGTAATTATCATAAAAGTAATATAAATTAAATACCTATTTATAAACATTTACAAAACATTAATAATGTGGTACTAAATAATATTTATTGTAACACACATTTTATTAATATTTTTTTAAAAATTTTATTATATTATATCGTGTAAGTGAACACAATTTATTTTACGTGTGTTAAAGAAATTCTTATTGTACCAAAATTATCATAACATAATAATTGTATAATATATGTTACGTAATATAGACGTATAAGATATAAGTTCCATAATATTATTTATAAATTATAACGTATTATTGATATTGAACATCTTACTCGATAATGGCTCCTCAGCTATTAACACATCAAGCGAATGTTTAGAAGAAAATGTCACTTCCACGTCAGTATCTGTAAAATTGTCTAATAAAACAAAAATAAATTTTGATTCAATAAAAAACAGCCGGTCCGTCTCTGATTACGAACATCAATCCCACGTTCCTTCAATTCTAGTAGAAAATAGTCATTATGGTAGTATATTATTGTTATATTTTATTTAATATTTGAATGCAATATCATTGAAGTTATCGTAAAATACAGATATTAAATTTCATTAAAATGTAGATTTCTCAAATTTTGTTATTTTCGAGTGTTTATAGTTTATAGTGTTTACCTGTTTAGAGAATTTCGAAATATTGCATTTTAAAAGTACCTACCAATAAGATAAAATTATCTACCACAAGACTATAAGTATAAACCTAACTTTAACTAACTGGTGCTGTGCCAGCACATGATTCCAGGTTCTCATTTTTGGGTAGTGTTTCTTATCTCAAAAAAAATAAATTACATTGGAATAATGAATTGAATAAAGTATCAATTAGATGCAATTCTCTATCAAAAGAAAACCATGTTTGTGGTAATAAGAATATTAATTCAGATCAAAAAAGTGTATTAATATATAAAAAGAAGCACATTTCATTGCTAAAGTAATATAGTCCTCGTTTCACTCATAATTTAAAATATAATTTCATAATATTATACAATTTAATAAAATAATAGTATTTGAGTATATTACCATAACCATAAGATAGTCCAAACAAGTATTTTTTATCTAAAAAAAAGTAAAGAGACATAATAATATAATTTATAATAGCATATTACGTAAGCCTTAATGTAAATAAATAACAAATATCAAATCTATGCAAATTTATTTATTTATTTTTTATATTCATAATACAAAACAAAAGATTAAGTTTAGAAAGTATTGCATTCGCGTAAACTTAATCTTAGTGCTTATTCTGTATTACTTTTATTTTATTTTGATAATATTATTTAATATAACAACTACGAGTTACTGAGAGACTGGAATTCTATACAGCAAGGGGGCTCATTTCTCATAAATATATTAATTTAATTAAAAAAGGGTTATAATAATAATATTATAAGAGACATCTTATTATAACAGTATATATTCGTAGCGATATTTATAAAATGTGCCACCGTAGAACAACAAAAAATTGCCCCCAACCACTCTCACGAAAAAAAATAACATTTTAATATCACTTTCCCGTATTTGGCGTATAGTTTATTGGAACAATATATTTATTGTATACACTCAATAAATTTTATTTATAATCATATTAATAATTTTTCTGTTTTTACGCAATTGTAAGTGTATCAGGAATCAAAATATGTGCAAATTGTAAAACTTTATAATGTTATAAAAAAAATTCATAATATTAATCCTAAAAATACTAATGAGTAATACAATTTTTAAAATGTTATACATAATTTTTTTAAAAAAAATTTACGGTTACATATATAATTACTAATTACAAATATCCTCGATAAATTAATATTTTTGAATGCAGTTATTTTATTTTTTAGCCAATAGAATACAATTTTTAGAATATCCTTAATATTTTTTCATTAATTAAAATTATCATATTTCTAACATCAATTTTTGTAGTTGTTTAATTTATTAAATCTTAACGTAATCCGCCTAAAAATTAAAGGTTTAGCCAATAAGAGGCGAGGAATAAAAAATATTCTTTAAAATACAGATTGATTATAAAACGCTGAATCTGAATTAATTCAAAAGTTGAAATATTTTTAGTTTTAAAGATAACATTGAGCGTTTAATGATTGTCGTGGTTGTGAAATTAAATATTATTAAAAATTGATAACCTGTAACCCAGAATTTAATTCACACGTTTTAGAATAGATTATTGGAATTGGAAAACGATAGATTTGTTTATAAGTGATATAAACGCTAAAAACATAACGCTGAAGTGTGAATTGACCTTTAGAAAGAAAAATTTATATTATCAATATTCAATATTATGATAAGTAAGTGATACATAAATAGTTTTATTTTAGCAACGAGATCAATAATTATTATTCTCGAGAAATATTGATAATTAACAATAATTATAATAATATAGGTACTAATAATAACTTTGCATTCCACAACATACACAATAGATAAAATAATTATAAAAATTGACATCAGAAATATAATTTTTCCAATAAATTGAAAAAATTCTTAAAAGTTAACATCTTCATAAAAGAATTACGTCACTAACTTCATAAAAATTTAATCTTTAAACTCTATTTAAATTTCATATAATTAAAAAAATTAACAATTATTATTTTATCTTTTACTTTACGTATAAAACTGAAATACAAAAAGTTATAACTAATAACATTATACCTAGCTCATTAACTAGATATTTGAATCGATTGTAGTAAATGATCACGTCTATCGATACTTATTCATCAAAAAATTGATAGAAATATAGAAAACCCCAAATGTATAGAACCAGTCCATTGTTCCATAATATATTTGATTAATAGCCCGTCAGTGGGCTGGTTCTGGTGCATGTTTAGTACAGAAAAACATATTTAACAAGAAAAACTCTCAAGCTCTATAGAATAATTGGATTTCATTTACTTTTTTTATTTTTTTATTAAAAAAAGGAACATTTCGCAGGCCGGATTGAAGTCTGAATTTCAAAATTATTACT
>CM023360.1:40908133-40926086 GCA_013282895.1 Eriosoma lanigerum
GCTTATTTATTTTTGTTGTCACTTTTTTTATGGTGATTGTTAAAATCATTGACATATATAACTATCGTTAATCCATTGTTACAGTGGTGGTTGTGTTTGAGAAAAAATGTATATCATTAAAGTACGAAACAGAAACAAAAAAAAAACAGTGTTGTATTTTTTTTTCTATTCTTACCAGTCCGACGATCTACGTTTGGCATGCCAGGAAGGTGCCGTAACAAATGTGTAGCCATTGGCTTTTGTAAACAAATTAGAATTAAAATTACACGATGTAGTGGTGTTTTAGGGAGGGAGCGTTTGTCCCCCCCGCCCCCTACTAAGTCCTTCAATAATTTGAATTTCACATATGGTCATTTTGCTGAATGTATACCTATATGATACGTTCTGTATAAAAAAATTGACCGCCCCCCCCTCATGTCACCATTGGCTGGTTCCATCCCTACTACAATGATAAACTGTACAACAGTAGTTTTATGAATGATACTCTGCTTTATAAACTTATTAATTTACAATATTTAAATTATTTAAAAAATCAATATAAATAAATAAAACGAATATATAATAAGATGTACTAAATAACAATAATGTTACCTTTTAATTATACATAACAATATACTACTGAATGCGTCCATGACCGAGAAGGTACCGACAACGAACAGTAATAATAATAATAACATTTAAACGTTGTTCGTGCTGTCGCATCAAATAGATTTGATAACTTGACGAATTAGAGTAAACTTATTTTTTCTTGAAATCGAAACGTCTATTTTTTCAGTTAAAATGTGTCATAAAGTGTAGAAAGCAGCTGGGATTTCTAAAAATTCTAATTACATTATTGCTGTTTAATTTTAATGTCTTTTTTATATTATAATTACATGAGCCAAACTTAATGAATTTCGTATAGTTAAGCGATAAAGTTGCATTGTGACATAACATTATTATTTTCTTAAATCAAGACTTCAAAATATTATTATGTTTAAAATTTGTATAATAATTTTACAAAACTCTTTATTTGACTTCATGGTATTTATTACTGAATAATAAATATTCATAGTTTTAATAGTCTAATTAAAACTAAATATACTATGATAACATGCTTCAATCTCATACAATTTCCATATTTAGATACAAAAATAGAAATAAAATTTTTCTCAAATTCTAGTAAGTATTATATTGTGTATATATTGTGGTTTTACTAAGAATTTATAACTAAATGAGCCCCATGACATTGAATTTGTAAAATTATTGTCTAATTTAATTGATTTATTTATTTTAATATCCATGATAAATACAAATAAAAGTATCTATATCATTATTTAAAAAAGAATTGGCATGTTTAAAAATTGATTTAGCTGTAGCAGTGGTGGTCAAACGGGGTGATAATGGGGATTTACACACATAACATTTTTGTTTTATGTATTATTTTTAACAATAACCCGTTTATTACCTAAATATTTATAATAAAACAAAAAACGAGAAGGTTGATTCTGGATGTTACTTCTTCGTCCCTTTGGTCTTCGGAGCAATTAGTGGTAAATTATAATCAAGATTTGAATGCACACACAAACAGTTCAACAAAGACTTTAATAATATATTACGTACATTAATAACAACAATAGCAATCGAAATAATTTCGACGACAAATTACGATAATTTCAACTATTTCTGGTAAAAATATGGTATCTTATAGTCCAATATAATAAAATGTTATAGAAATATATGACATTTTTGTGAAAATTCTTTAAAGAAGTACTAACTTAAATTAAAAAAAAAAAAATTAAACAAAATTAATTTCACCACATTGTAATCACAATCATTCAAAACACATTTTTATACAAAAATAACTTTTTTTATTATAATTTCTGATAAAAAAATCCGAGTCCTATTAATAATATTTTGTCGAATTAAATATTCAGATTATAACAGTATTACTTTTAGAGGTATGTATATATTTTTTTATAATATTTATTATTATATTTGAAAAAAAAAATGGAATAAAATAACGAGGGAAATACTTATTAAGTGTTAAAAATAATAATGTAAATAAATGACTTCATAATATATTAACATAGACATTTGGAATCAATTGATCTTACAATTGTAATGATAGTATGATTATGATTTAAAAATATTGTTATGTAAAATTGTTATTTAATAATAGATGTACATTTTAAATTAAGTGTAAGCATCAAAATAATGTTTTCTAGGATTTTATTTTTAATGAAGGCGCCTACACTGTTCTCTACAATAATTATAATGCGTTGCAGTTATTGAAACTAGTGGTGTGATCATTTCCACAATAAAAATAAAATAATTTAGAAAAATACACACGATGTACTTAAGACTATATTTCTTAAATTTCAATAAAATAATATTAATAATGTTAAATATAACATAAGGTTGCTCGGTTCAATACAGACGGGTTTTACTATCATATTAAAACTACAGTAGACAATACTACAATTGAATACCGGGATTGAGGTAGTTATCATAATTAAAATTGATAACCAGGTTTTCAATATCAATACTAATGCGTAACGGTATATATACTGTAATATCGGTAGGTATAAAGTCAGTAAACTGTTATACCAACAAACTCAAATTTAAATTTAAAATATAACTTAACTATATTATAACAATTAACTATAAACGAAACTGGTTTTTAAAACAAACATCACTCTGATAGAAGTGTTCGTATAGACATACTGACTTGTTTACCAGCTGAATTTATAATCAAATTCATAATTTGCTTAATTAAAAATTTAGTAATAAATTAGTAGATTTGAATTTCTAGATAATTGTTATTAATTTTGAAAATTTAAAACATAAAAAATTTTACAAATATGTTTCATGTTACTAATAATATTTTGTCGATTAATTTTTTTAGATATTAGTAACAATGAAAGAAGTATGTATAAATATACATTTTTGTATTATCATGATAAAAATATACAAATAAAACATATTAATGCGTAGGACGTGTTTTTTGAAAATTGAATAGAAATAATAATACACTATGCAGCGGTGGTGCCAGGGGGTGTGGTGATGTCCCCCCACACATTTCATCAGTAAATTAAATTTTACATATGGACATAAATTTTGAAAATTGTTCGTGCTGTCGCATCAAAGGCAGGTATAATAATTTGACGAATTAGACTAGACTTATATTTTCTTGAAATCGAAACGTCTATTTTTTCAGTTAAAATGTGTCATAAAGTGTAGAAAGCAGCTGGGATTTCTAAAAATTCTAATTACATTATTGCTGTTTAATTTTAATGTCTTTTTTATATTATAATTACATGAGCCACACAGTATTTTTTACCGAACTATTTTTATAATATTATATAAAACACAATTGTCGTCAATAAACATTAGGCATATATAATAAATAAATAATTTTTTTATAATTTTTCAAAGGATTCTATTCTAATTATGTAATTTAATACACTTTATATACTTTTATCACTATAAGTGTATAAAAATAATTGACACACTTAGGTAATAAAATGTATGCATTCAATCTTTTATGATTCAGTATATTTTAACAATATGTTCCTAAATGATTACCCCATTATTACGTTAGGTGTACTTTATGTACTTTTAACGTATACAAATGTTCATTAAGTAATTTTAAAAGTTTTATTTAGCTTAGGTTTATTTTTAGAACACTTAATGAATTTCGTTTAGTAAAGCGATAAAGTTGCATAGTAACATAACATTATTATTGTCTTAAATCAAGACTTCAAAATATTATCATGGTTAAAATTTGTATTATAATTTTACATAACTCTTTATTTGAGTTCATGGTATTGAAATTGCGGTATTTATGACTAAAAAATAAATATTCATAGTTTTAATATTCTAATTTAATCTAAATATACTATGATAACATGCTCTAATCGCATACAAATCCTATATTTTTTTATCTAAATACAAAAATAGGAGCAGAAACATTCATATTTCCTAGTAAGTATTTTATATTGTGGTTTTACTAAGAATTTATAAATAAAAATGAGCCCAATTACATTGAATTTGTAAAATATTTATTTAATTTTATTGATTTATTTTTTATAATCCATGATAAATACAACTAAAAGTATTGATATTATTATTAAAAAAAAAAATTGAAATGTTTAGAAATTGATTCAGCTCTAGCAGTGGTGGGCAAACGGGGTGATAAGGGGGATATATTCCCATGACCTTTTTGTTATTATGTAATATTTTTAACAATATACCGTTAATACCTGTACATTACATGTTATGTGATTGAACGAAAACCAAACACAGAATAAAGATCTAATATTAATAATAATACACTGGGACACACTAACTTTAAATATTTCTTGTACATTTTCAGATTGTCAAACTAATTTTACATTAAATTAAATAATTTGTGATTTGATTACCAATTAATTATTCATTCAAGTAATTGTTGTTTTTACATTTTTATTAGATCCTATTTTACCAGGTAAAATATGACTTAATAAATGAAAAAAAAATATGTTCTATAATTTGACAACTATAGTTAAATAATAAAAGTTATTTATAGAATAATAGTCCAATAAATAATATTTAATATGTATGTTATATAAATTGGGGCTGAGACATTTTATATTTATTTATTTATTTATTGGGTCCACGCAATGTGCATCTAATTTACTAATACGATTTGAAAATAATAATACAGTAATTGTCAATTCTGAACCATTATTTAAACGTAAGTATTTTATTAAGAATTTATAAAATAATTATCAATTTTTATTGATTTATTTATTTTCGAATATATTATAAATATAAATTCAACTATAAGTATCTATATCATTTTCATTATTATATCTTTACCATAATTTTAAAAAGATTGAAATGCTTAGATTTTAGACCCTGATTCAGTTGCATACATCATATGGAATTAAATAACATGCCAAATATATTATATTATATGTGATGTTTACCCAAAAACATATAATTTTATATGCTTATATTAAGAAAGAAGTAGTTTATTACACAATCAAACTTTTCTGTGTTCAATTTTATAATTATAGCTTATAATGGTCGTCATTATTGAATATAATTTTTGATTTTATATCAAATTAATAAAACATTACTTTTGTTAATAATAAAATGACAAAGCAAGTATTAATACTTTCTTATTTATTTTTAAGAGGACATATCAGCAAAAGAATTTTTAAATGCATTATTCAACAAAAAAAGTAAAAACCTATATGATTGTGTTTTATAAATAAACTATAATTATTTATTTAAAAATTTTGTTTCTTTTGTAAATATATTTATAGCTTTCTTTCATTTATATTAATTTATTTCACTTTTATTGTGAATATCTAAAACTTGGAAAAAACTTTATAATCTTATATATCTATCGATTTTTTTTTTTTTTTTTTGTATCTGAAAGACAAGAATGTATTGTATTGGTAGGTTTTAAGCCCAAATTTTCATTTGACTTTAAATAGTGCTAGAAAAAACAATTTGAAAAACAAATATTATCATTATTCAAATGCATTTTATAGCTTTTTAAAGTAATAATTTTGAAATTCAGACTTCAATCCGGCCTGCGAAATGTTCTTTTTTTTAATAAAAAAATAAAAAAAAATAAATGAAATCCGATTATTCTATAGAGCTTGAGAGTTTTTCTTGTAAAGTATGTTTTTCTGTACTAAACATGCACCAGAACCAGCCCACTGACAGGCTAGTAATCAAATGTAAAATGTAACAATGGACTGGTTCTATACATTTGGGGTTTTCTATATTTTTATCATTTTTTTTTTATGAATAAGTATCGATAAACGTGATCATGTACTACAATCGATTCAAATATCTAGGCAATGAGCTAGGTATAATGTTATTAGTTATAACTTTTTGTATTTCAGTTTTATAAGTAAAGTAAAAGATAAAATAATAATTGTTAATTTTTTTAATTACATGAAATTTAAATAAAGTTTATAGTGTGTATATTGTGGAATGCAAAGTTATTATTTGTACCTATATTATTATAATTATTGTCAATTATCAATATTTCTCGAGAATAATAATTATCGATCTCGTTGCTTAAATAAAACTATTTATGTATCACTTACTTATCATAATATTGATTATTGATAATATAAATTTTTCTTTCTAAAGGTCAATTCACACTTCAGCGTTAAGTTTTTAGCGTGTATATCGTTTATAAAAAATCTATCGTTTTCTAATTCCTATAATCTATTCTAAAACGTATAAATTAAATTCTGGGTTACAGGTTATCAATTTTTAATAATATTTGATTTCACAACCACGACAATCATTAAACGCTCAATGTTATCTTTGAAACTAAAAATAATTTAATATTTGTATAAATTCAGATTCAGCGTTTTATAATCAATCTGTATTTTAATGAATATTTTTTATTCGTCGCCTCTTATTGGCTAAACCTTTAATTTTAAGGAGGATTACATTAAGATTTAATAAATTAAACAACTACAAAAATTGATATTAGAAATATGATATTTTTAATTAATGAAAAAATATTAAGGATATTCTAAAAATTGTATTCTATTGACTATAAAATAAAATAACTGCATTCAAAAATATTAATTTATCGAGGATATTTGCAATGAATAATTATATCTGTAACTGCAAATTTTTTTTAAAAAAATTATGTACAACATTTTAAAAATTGTATTACTCATTAGTATTTTTAGGATTAATATTATGAATTTTTTTTAAACCATTATAAAGTTTTACAATTCGCATATATTTTGATTCCTGATACATTTACAATTGTGAAAAATGAGAAAAATTATTAATATGATTATGAATAAAATTTATTGAGTGTATAAAATAAATATATTGTTCAAATAAACTCTACACCAAATACGGGAAAGTGATATTAAAATGTTATTTTTTTTCGTGAGAATTGTTGGGCGCAATTTTTTGTTGTTTTAGGGTGGCACATTTTCTAAATAACGCTACGAATATAAACTGTTATAATAAGATGTCTTTTATAATATTATTATAACCCTTTTTTAATTAAATTAATATAATTATGAAAAATGAGCCCCCCTGCTGTATAGAATTCCAGTCTTTCAGGAACTCGTAGTTGTTATATTAAATAATATTATTAAAATAAAAGTAATACAGAATAAGAACTTAGATTAAATTTACACGAATGCAATACTTTTTAAACTTAATCTTTTGTTTTGCATTATGAATATAAAATATAAATAAATAAATTTGCATTGAATTGATGTTTGTTATTTATTACACTTACGTAAATATGCCATTATAAATTATAATATGTCTCTTTACTTTTTTTTTGAGATAAAATATACTTGTTTGGACTATCTAATGGTTATGGTAATATACTCAAATACTATTATTTTATTACATTTAATAATATTATAAAATTATTTTTTAAATGATAAGTGTAACGAGGAATATATTACTTTAACAATTCATTATTCCAATGTATTTTTTTTTTCTTGAGATAAGAAACACTACTTAAAAATGGTAACCTGGAATCATGTGCTGGAACAGCACCGGTTAGTTAAATTAAGGTTCATACCTATACTCTTGTGGTAGATAATTTTATCTAATAAATAGGTACTTTTTAAATGCAATATTTTGAAATGCTCTAAACAGGTAAACCACCATACACACTCAAAAATACCAAAATTTGAGAAATCTACATTTTAACGAAATTTAATATCTGTATTTTACGATAACTGCAATGATATTACATTCAAATATTAATTAAAATATAACACATTAATATACTACCACTATCGACTAATCTCTCTGAGAATTAAAGGGACGTAGGATTGACGTTCGTAATCAGAGACTGACCGGCTGTTTATTATTGAATCAAAATGTATTTTTGTTTTATTACCCAATTTTACAGATACTAACGTGGCAGTGAATTTTTCATCTTATCATTCGTTTCAAGTGTTTTTATCTAGTATACCATTATCGAGTAAGATGTTCATTATCAATAATACGTTATAATATATAAATAATATTATGGAACTTATAACTTATACGTCTATATTACATAACATGTATTAGGCAACTATTATGTTATGATAATTGTGGTATAATAAGAATTTCTTTAAAATACGTGAAATAAATTGTGTTCACTTACACGATATAATATAATTAAATATAAAATTAGATAATTTTTAAAAAAATATTGATAAAATGTGTATTACAATAAATATTATTAAGAACTACATTATTTATGTTTGGTATAATTTTATAAATAGGTATTTAATTTGTATTACTTTTATAATAATTACAAAATTATAAGGTTTTATGGATTTTAAATTTGTTTCACAAGATTTTGAAGTTTATGTTACTTATTTATATACTGAAATCATTAAAGGTGAGCAATCATGTATTTATATTATATTTAATAATTTATTATACTCTATCAGACTAGTTGTTTATAGTATTCTTATGGAAGAACAGCATGATTTTCGCCCGGATTGTTCCACTGTTAAATAAAAAATTAAATAAAATAATACTACAATAAAAAGAGTATGTATGGAGTAAATGTATTAAGGTGCGACATAACATGCACGAGACGCCACTGGTTTTATAAACCATTATTTTAGATTCTGAACGGAGCGATTGTATTATTTCTACAATTATGCTTTTTTTTTTTTTTATCTTTTTGTATAAAAACATTTTTTCGGGTAGAAATAATTGTCTGATTATCACAAGTAGAATTCGCTTTCGGTAGCAAATCGTACCATCTTGGTATTTTATTAGCTATTATTTTGAATTTCTCTAAAGTTATTTTCTAGAAAAAGAATAACTATCAATAAATCGCCAGAATAACGATTTTCGAAATTTTTTATTTTTTATTTTATGATAACTAATTGAGTTTTGATCATGGGGACTTGAATTTTTTTTTGAGTATTTACATAGGTATATTTACGTTTATTAAAATTTTGGACTGATAGGTTGATTTTTTGCCAAATATAGAGCTTTGAATTTTTTATAAAAATGTTTAATATTACGTTCAATTTTCGATTTAACAGTTTAAAATTTTTGTAGAAACCTAATCATATACTATATAATCTATTTAAAAAATATTTTGAAAATGTGACTGACAATTTTGATCATAAAATATAACTCTATCAATTTTGATCGTTATGGGAATTTGAAATTGTTTTTATTTAATCTTAATAATTATAATAACCCACTAATTTCTCCGAGGACCGATGAGACGAAGGAGAAACATCTTAAATTGACGTTCTCCTTTTTATCAATCTGATATTTATGCTTTGTAGTAGTCTTGCTCCTGGACCATTTGAATATGTTTGTTACAAACTTTATAAAAACTTTAGTTTTATTTTGAGACTTTGTAGTAAATTCCTTTTGAGTTTGTTTATCAAGATATACTATTACTCTCTTGCTCGCCCTATTCTTGAACATGGATTTGTTATTTGGGACTCATATATATCATTAAAACTAATCTTATAATTAAAATATATAATTGTATTGAAATTATTATCGTGTGTTAGTATTTTTCGCATTGTGCGACCACCATTATTGTCGTCTGTCGTTCGTCATTCGGTCATACTCTTCAATTTTCGTATTATACAATTACTGTTTTAGTTCGTCGATGTTCACTGTGAACGTACTATATATATATATATATATATATATTGTTATTTATTACTTCTATCTGGTAAAAATTTATAAATATACTTTAATAATAAAACATTAAATATTCAACGTTGAATGGTTGGCTTACCTTCATGCTACCGAAGATTTAATGCTTTACAATTAATGTTTAGCATTTAGTACTCGCAAATATTAGGTAGGTACTGTACAATTGTGTGGCCATTGTACAAGTTAACCGGTCACACAATTTCCTGCTAACTGTTATCGTTGTACGTGTGATAGTAAGTATTTGTCCAAAGTGCGCCTTAATATCTACCATCGAACGTATTCTTACATCTATATTTATGAGAAAATTATTGTAAAAAGGGTTTATGCAGTGTATTTAATACAAATAAAATTAAATTAAATATACTTCTTTAACTTTAGTCTAATTAACTTGCATTTAGTTATTTAATATGAATAACATTTATTAAATTTACGATATTATTGGTTATTATTAATTAGATGCAAAAATATTAACACCACAAAAGTTTGCTTCCGCAATTCGTAAGTAAGCATAATGTATTAAAAATATGAAATAAACTAGTGTGCTCGACAAAAAACTAACAATCGCAATTACTCTAATTGTCTAATTTTATACAATATTTTATAATTATTTTTTTTAAATTCTGAAGAAAGCGATGAATGTATTGGTTTTACAATAATTTTTGATTTTTTTTTATGTATGTAAATCAAATTTTTGGATAGAAAAAATGGTCTGAATACCATAAGTAATAAATGTATTCTTTAGTGAAACGCAATGTAGATGGTACTTAATTTGGCTAAATTTCTCAAACGAAAATAATTTCGAAAAATGAGTAAAATAAAGTTGGTACTTAATTAATTATTAAGTGCAAATTTCTATCGAAGGTATATTCATAACTGAAGGTGGACAAAGAACATCAATGTTGTTAAAATTTTGTTATTTTTGTTCGATACATTGAAGAAAACATCGATATTTTTTAAAAATAATTTTTTCATATATTAAATAAAATATCAGAATAGAAAACTTACAAAACAGTACGATGTATTCTGTAATGTGTAAAACATAGTTAACGATGAGTTTTTTTTATCATTATGACATGTTTTTAAAAAGCATCGAGGTTATTTTCGAAAATCCGATGTATCGACGCTGTCGATGTTTTAAGTTCAGATAAAATGTTTATTTTAAAGTGTCAAAGAATTATAATTTTATTTACACAAATTACATAAAAAACATATATTTTCATATTTCTAATTGAATTGTTTATTAGTAGTTTTAAGATATTTGTCCTTACATGTTATAATATATTTGGTACATTACATAGATATCTATTGCACAATATTTTGTTAATTCTTTAATAAATAAAATGTTCAATTTGTATGTGTTATTACTCTTATATTAGGTAATGTGTATGAGAACCCTCAGTGTAAGCTTAATACATTATTATTTATATATTATATTATGTTCTGATATATTAGTTCATGTAATATAATTAGATGAGATTATAAATTTAGAAACAAATTTGTAAAACAATATAAAATAACCTATTAGTAGGATGAAAAGGCCGACTCTGCCACCCCCCCCCCCCACCGAAAATCCACCCAAATCTTCCATCACCACCTAACCCATATAAAAATCCACCTCCCGCGTCGCATGAAAATCCACCTTCCCTTCACTACCCTACCATGTGGTATATAAAAAATCTACCTTCCACGTAAAAATCCACCTTCCACCATATACTCCGTCCGCATTTCATTACAATCCACCTTCTATCACATACCCCGCCCGCGACGCATGAAAAATCCTTCTTTCTTTATATATATATTTCATTATATACAGGGAGACCCGTACGCCGCGCTATTCGCTGGCTATCGGTCGAATTTCGTTTCGCGCTGTATATCATAATATTATTATTACGTAATATGGATATTTCATCATGTTGTTGTAATTGTTGTTGTTATCATTGATGAGCTATAACTTTCTGGCTATCATAAATTTAAATCAAATATTTTTATCGATTATTATTGTATATGTTATACCAAGACAGATGCCTATACCTTATTATTACTTATATATTTATACCATATGATATATACTGGGAGATCCATATTCCGTGCTATACGGTGGTATGGAGAAAATTTCATTATGAAGAACAATATGTAGATCACCATAATGTTATATTGTAATAGCCTTAGGACCTCGTTTATTATAAAAATACAATAATACGATCATATTTACAAATATTCTTGTATATAAAATAGTCGTTTAACGATCAACAATTTTGCATTTATACGTGTGTTCGATGAATATTATCCATAAGCCATTTTCTCAACGCCAACACTTTGTATAAAGTACATTGCGTACGATCATGGTCTTTATGAAAAATATAACATATCGGTAATCCTTCGGTTCATTGCACTCTGTAATTGTTTTAACGATGGACATCCAATATCGGCCATATCAAATATCGAAATATTTTCACAGTACATTAAAAACGATTTGATTATATTTCGTTTTTGCTCGCCTTTTACAAAAATTTGATTAAATTTTAATGTTTTTAAAATTTTTTCTACTTTGTTTTAATCCACATCACCCATTTCACAAGATAATTGATGATAATTTCTACTCAACCAGCCGTTGACACAGCGTGACTTTGCATTTTGTCGTAATGTTTTTTCACAATGTTTGAACATCCAACTCTGTATGGCCACGTCGTTAATGTGGACCACGGACATTTCCTTGATTAAATATTTAGATTCAATGTCGATAACAAATTGTATGTCTAAAACGGCCGAATTTGCGGATAAACACGTCATGACAATAGTTTACGTGAGACGAACTAACTAGTACTGAATTAAAAATACTAAAACTCGTGACTTTTATAACAATTACCTTAAGTATTTTCGTTATCATCATCATCGCCAGCAACCTCATGATCAGAATCACCTTTATTATTTTTATTATTATTAATATTTACCGGATTATTTTTATTTACAATAATCTCTTAAACGTTTTCAAGTTTAGTTATTCTATATTCGATATTCGTTTTAAATTCATTCGAGATGTCAACTTTTTTCATAAGATTGATAATAAATATACGATTCTCTTGGATTAACCTATCGTGCACGTTCAACTGTTTCTGTAATTTTTCATTACCGTTTTCGGTGGTACGATTTCGATAACTAGCATGTGAACTGCCAAACACGTCCATGGTATTAATTAGAGCTTATAATTTCAAGTCTGCCTTATTTATCCAACTATTGTGTGTGTTATCAAATCCGAGCCATTTTACGAAAACTCGATTTCCTTTAGTACGTATCACTTTTTCTATTAAATAATCGTCAGGATACTTCGTTTTTGAAATTTCCTCATAATAAAACTCCCCGTCTATCGATTTTCCCATATAGTCTTTCAACATGTACGTAATCGGTACGGTTTTATTCACTTTTACAATAGTGAATATCTCACTAAAACAATTAGGGAGATATCTTTTAGTGAACACGGCCTTATACACGTTGATACGAACTTTATCACCAACGTCAAATTTAACTACTCTAGTTTCGGTAATTCGTCGATGTTTCAACGTAAATCTTGTCGGATATGCATAGGCCTGTACCAGCGTCATACCGATTGTTCTATGTACGGAATTATTATAAATATTAATCAATTTCGATAAAATTATAATCCATTTATGCGAAACCATACCCGTAAATCGAGTAAACATTTTCTCTTTCAACATACGATTGAAACGTTCGACTATACACGCCTTGACGGTACTGTATGTAGAGTACATTTTAATATTATATTTTTTCATCATTCTTTCAAAATGTATATCATAAAATACTTTCCCTGCTCCACGTGCAACAGCTTTGGTCCTCTCTCGGAAAATATTTTACATGCGACTCGAGCAACTTTTCACTTTTTTTCGTTTTCAACGCCATGGTCCACGCATATTTTGTATAACAGTTTATAATACATAAAATGTACTTGTATCCTCGATTATCATAAGAATACGCTATCATATCGATAAGATCTGCTTGAAATAAATCATTTTTGCAATAAACGTTCACCGACCGTCTCGTGTAATTTCTTCTCGCCGGGCGGTGTAAGTTCTATGGCGATTTCCCCCCTAGACATTTAGTATTTTTCTCAATAACTTGAGAACTGAATTACTTGTTCATAAAACATGAACAATTTATGTTTTAAATTCATTTCGTCTTGTTTGAATAGAACGATAAAATTAGTGTTATCACGAATCAATTGTTTGGGTACGCACGAATAAGATTGAGCTAAATAACACACGTCTATTTGATTGTGTCTACCGCGCGTACTATATTTTGATTTTCCATTATTATATCGTCGAAAATAAACACAGAATTCGGTAACGCTTTCTTTAGTGGTAATACCGTATCATTATCGTGAAATTTAAATAAATTCACGTCTCGTACTTCACTTAAAATTTCCTCTAGCATAACATATTTAGCTTGATCGAGAGTTTTGGAATAAATGTAAACGTTTTCAAATTTAATTCCATTCTCAGGTGTTAAAAGTGTAAAAACGAGATTAGTTTTACCGCACGAAGACGGACCGAATATCAAAGCTCGAACGGTGTTTGGAAACAGCGATCCGTGTCTTGATTTTTTCCCCGTAAAATCCGTCGTTGACGGGTCTGTGTTATTTACTTCAAGATTTCGCTGACAAACGTTAAAGTGTATATAAATTCTCTGGAATATCCGTACGAGAACTTTAACGAGAGTTTTGATAAAAACATGTATACAATGTTTTATCAGAATTATGTGGATACATGTGGTAATACAGTACAACCCGTTTATAGGAGATGTTAGGAAAATTAATTATTGTATTTAAATCTTAATGATATAAATAAATAAATAAATACAAAAATTGGTTAAGATTAAAATAATAATGTTTTATTATTTTTGCTTACACAATATTTTTAAAAAATTTACAGAAAAAATATGATTATAATTAATGTGATTTGTAATATATATATATAAATTTATTTTTTACAATTTTTGTTATTAATATTAATCTTATTTTTACTGCTCTTTCCTCTATTACTCCTTATCATTGGTCTGTATAAAGTGATTGTGCATTACTATATACAGTAGCAACAGCAGATATCTTTGAAACATTTCGCTTAATCCTGATATACATTAATAGTTTAAGTAATTGAAATACGATTGACCATTATTTTCGTCAATAGCCGCTGCCGCCGCCGCTGCCGCCATATTAAATGCGTCGGTAATCTATAAAAAAAATTATTATACAAATTAAAATTTATTATTTTATTATTATTATTATTATTAATATTTCTGCTGTTGTTATTGGCTCGTTCAGTTTTTTCAACCAACTCTGTGCCAACTGTGTACGTGCATACTTTATAATTTTAATTATATAACGCGGCTCCATTTTATCCATAGGCGTGTGGATGATGAACAGGTCTGGATGAATTCCGAGCAAGACCGTTTCGATTGCCGACACACTACATGTATTCTGTACGGTAAATTCTGATTTAAGGTACACCGCAATCCTTTCAAGTTGATTTACCACCAACGCTCGGGTGATAGACATTTTTCTCGTTATTTTTTCGTTAATTCATGCTTCCATATCTTGTAGTTTAAGCAGATTGTGCCGGGATAGTAGCACGCGGCAGCCGTATTCGAGATATGAATCGAGAGACAAATAATTTTCACCGCGAAACGCCGTCTTGCATAGTGTAATCGTCTTGTCTTTTAAAAACAGTCTTTCCCTGCTTTTCATCAGCTAGTCGGATATTATCGATAGAATGTATCCCAGTAAATGTGACGTAGTAAGGCTTTGGATATACCACATAACGTGTCGTACTGGTTATACGGATACTGATATTAAACGAGTCCGCGGAATCTAATCCGATGTAAATAAATTTGCGCTCGGTAAAATCCAATGTGAAAACGGAACTGTCTATCAGTTCACCGAGTTGTTGTGCAATATTATTATATTTACTCGTCTGTGTTGCGTTCTTATTGTTGTAAATAGCAGCGTTATCTTCGATACTGTCGGCTATTGTTTTATCGTTTTCAATAACATTCGAGAAAATAATAGCTAAGCAATATAAGCGGACATACGTGTATAACAAAAGAGTGACAGGGGTAAACTATATGACCGTGGGTTAATTGACAGCCGTAGGGTGATGTCGTAAAACGATTAAAAAGGTTTAATAAAAATTGCAAAATTGTAAAATCTCAGATAATATTATTACGATATACAGAGCAAAATGAAATTTTCTCCGTACCACCGTATAGCACGGAATATGGATCTCCCAGTATATATCATATAGTATAAATATAAAAGTAATAATAAGGTATAGGTATCTGTCTTGGTATAACATATAAAATAATAATCGATAAACACATTTGATTTACATTTATGATGGCCCGAATGTTATAGCTCATAAATGATAACAACAACAATTACAACAACATGATGAAATATCGTTATTACGTAATAATAATATTATGATACACAGCGCGAAAACAATTTTACCCATACACATCGAATAGCGAATACGGATCTCCCTGTATATCGTGTAATAAATATATATAGATATATGGTATAAAGAAAGATGGATTTTTTATGCGACATTGGCGAAATATGTTGTAGAAGGTGGATTCTCATGCGGTGATTGCGGGGTATGTGATAGAAGGTGGTTCATTACGTGGTAGGATAGGGAGGAGTAGGTGGAATTTCATGCGACGCAGGAGGCGGATTTTTATGTGAGTAAAGTGGTGAAGGTAGATTTGGGTAGTTTTTAGCGGGGGGGGGAGGCGGGACCGGCTTTTTCATCCTACTTCTATTATAATGGAATTATATGTATTCTAAATTACAATCTGTACACGTTGTAAAAATTTCATATTCAAATTACACAATTATATGATATTAATTATTTCAATGATGTTAATTATTTCAATTTAATAAAAATATTTATTTAATATTATATATTATATATTACAGCGAAAGTGCATTAATTACATAGAATAGAGTGTCCTTTTTTCTTAAAGAATGAATAAAAACAAAAATCAAATAACGAGTCAATTAAATAAATTAAAGTTTGAGATAGGGTACCAAACAAAATAACTAGAGCAGCAGCTAGAGTCTTATCATAGTCTTATCCAAGATTTCTAGAGGAGGGGGTTGTAAAATTTAGTGATCATAAAGAAATAATTTTAAAGTGACAAAATATAAATGGTTATTTTAAAATGTATAATAATCATTTAATTATCAAATATATCTTACAATACATTATTATAAATATAAAAAAGAATTATTTAAACAACATACAATACAAACTGTCAAGGATTATTCCAATCTTTTCTTCAGTCCCATAGTCCTCCCACTAATAATGCCATTGGTAACAGCCGATATTATTAGTATAAAAAAAAAAAGAATTCCACAGAACAAAAGAACATTATGTTGGGACGATTGTGTATAAGATATAATATAAAAAAAAAAATTTAAAAATTGCAGAAAGATAAAATGAAGGAGAACTAAAAGGAGCGTAAAATCAATAGATAAGAAAAAGAAATATATAAAGTGGCCAAGATTTAAGATAATACGTCTAAAAATTTTTAAAAAAAAAGAGGGGATAATTGAGAAATTCTAACAAGTTATAACATTATGAGGCTACGAGAATTCGGTACTAAGGGTATTTGAGTTGATACTATTTAATATCGAACTAACGTTAAATATCATATTTGTTAGAACACCTTTTAAACTAGGTCAACTTAAATACGACATTTTTTAATAACAATGTGAGATATTGCTCACTATTTTACCCTAGTAAATAAGTATATTGTGTTATGAGATTTATTACGTTCTGTTGATACCCAGATTGTGTTTTAACTAGATAACCTTTGTGTACATAATATGCCATTTTAATAAATGATATACAAAATTATGTAGATTCAATTACACCAGGGATTTTTAAATTTTAATCATTTATGGATAACGGATTACTTAAAAGTATGAAGTACAAATATGTAATAATAATTACCTCATCGAAAATGAACGATCTATCACTATAATATCCTATTATATATTGTCAATTATTATAAATAAATAATAATTTCGTCAACCCCTAAATTAGTAAACCTGATCCATTATTGACCATCTAAGGATCCTCCATGGACCAACAGTTATGACCCCTGAGTTATACAAAGCATCAAATCGACTACGACTATATCTATTGTGAAAGAAGTAAATAAAAAGCTGTATGAGATGATATGTGAGGGTTGATATTAGACTAATAGA